>JANHZU010002979.1:41722-59297 GCA_032468055.1 Acrochordus granulatus
GTCCCCTTCTCCTCTTCCCTTCAATCCTTCCCAGCATCACAGTCTTTTCTAATGAGTCCTCCCTGCGCATTATGTGGACAAAGTCCTTGAGCTTCAGCTAAAATATCTGTCCCTCCAAAGAGCAATCAGGGTTGATTTGCTGTAGGATTGACTGGTTCGATTTCCTTGCCATCCAAGGGACCCTCAGTAGTCTTCTTCAGCACCATAAGTAGCTTGTTACTCCCGATTAATACTTTTTATTTTTTAAATTCTTGGCCATTGATTGATTTTGTTCTGTCTGCTAATTATATTCCCTAAGGCTGGGTTGTGGCTGCAATCTGGTATCAGAGGGAGAACTCTGCATTCATAGGAAGGAGATCTAGAAAATCTTCTGCTATGAAATGTCCAGGAACAATTATTTTAATTTAATAACATCTTCTGAGGGATAGATATGGAAAAGGGAACAGAATATGAAACAGTGATTCCCCACTTCATAAATGTCTACTTTTCTTCTTATATACTCAACCAAACGCCTGACCTTCCAGAAAGAAATTCCTTCCTCATTTTTGTACATGATTGGAAACTTTACAAAATTAAGATCTATGAAGAGCTGTGGGGAGAATTTTATTACATTTCAAAGAAGCATCATATTGGAAGGGATGTTTTAGATCATCAAGTTTACTGTTCCATGCAAATATTCAGTTTAAAGTTTCCATGCCAAATGGCTATACATTTTCTGAATTAAAGATATCAACTGAAGAGCTGTGCCATCTCACTTGATAATTGATTTCATTATCAGGCTCCCTTTCTGTTATAATATTTCTGTTAACATTCAAGAAAAGTATTTTTTGTATATCTTTGGGACATTTTTGGGATGTCTTGCTCTCTAGGAAAATAGGTAATGTCCTCTATGTGACATTCCTTCAGGTACTTGAAAAATGCAATCAAATTCCATCTGTGTATTATCTGCTCAAGGCTAACATATCCAGTTCCTTCAACATCTTCTCATCAGTCTTAGTTTCAGTTTTTAGGTTTGTATCAATGCCATTCTCTATATTCACATCAGAGTCATTTCTTAAAATGTAACATCCAAACCATGCACAATAGTTGAGACAGGGTCTGACCAACTCAGACTATACTAGAAATACTACTCTGTATGATTCATAAGCTAATTTGAGAAAAAAGCAAACATAAGTACACTGGAGGCCAGAACCATAATTTTCTATCTTGCTCTATGGTTTCAATGTTATTGAATATTATACTTTCAGGATAAAAAGATGCTACTATTCTGCACTTTAGTGTTTATTTTTTTCACATGACTCTCTAAAATGGTGATACATTAGTGGTTCTATAAATCGTTTCCATAAGCTATCACTTCAACATTTTTTGTTATTTTGACCAGGAATAAACACTGAAGGAACTTTTATAATCAGTTCTTTCCAGTTTCCCATCAATGTGTTTACTTTTAGGTTGTGGATAGTTTTCCTAAGAATTTTCTTTTGCTTCTCTATGTTATTTTCTAAAAGTCCACATGTAACTAAAACAGTTATGTTTTCAAGACTGAAATGTTACTGAAATATCACATTTCATTCAACATGCTTTGATTTGCATTCAGCTTCACAGTTTACAGCTAGTAAGCCAAACATCAAGACTTCAGCTCCTTTAGTGCATAGCTGAAGTCTCATAAGAACAGAGAATGAAGAGGTATAAATGGCTTGTTAACAAATTACACTGTGAGGTCCAACATCTTGTGGTTTAGAGTCCTGGGGAAGTCCTAATCTTTAACTACATTTTAATGTATGCTAACCATCCAGAAAAGAAATGGAAATGTTTTTCAGTCAATGAGGCTTTACTTCTCTCTTGGAGGCTGCAGGGGGCAAGTCAGCTGATATGAGACATTGGAGGGGAGGGGAATGGCCTCACATTTTTACCTTCTTTGCATCATGTTGTGAATTTTTAGGGTTGAAAAGCAGGGAATTGGAATGTTTTTCCTCACAGATTTCTTACTTTCCTGTTACCACTTTTATTTTCATGTTTTTGTTGGATTTAATCATGCTTGGTTAACAAGCCTCAACTGGCATAGCATTCTAAGCAATAAATCATGATTTACATGCCCAAAATGCAGATTTTATACATAAGCCAAGACTAATAAAAACATTATGAATGAATGTGTTGTATGAACCCTGCATATTTATTAAAATGAATTCTATTTAACAAAATTGATAGACAAATATTTTAGCTCATTCATGCTAGTACAAAGTTTTTGCCATTAACAGTGATATTAAAAAATGTAGCAAAATACACCAGATTTATGGCACATTGTTAACTCTAGTTCTCTTTCGTTTATCATCAATGAAATCATGTATGTACCACCTTCTAACTAGTAGTAACCATGATGACAGATATGTGAAGTAAAACAACCCTATTAGATCACTGATTCAGAAGCAGTGGGAATACAGTGGAACCTCCAATTGCAAGCCTAATCCATTCCGGAATTGCTCTTAGTCCAAATTGCTCTTAAACCGAAGTGAGGTTTCCCATAGGAAAAAATGTAAAGTCAGAATGATCCGTTCCACATCCTCAAAAATATTCACAAAAAAATCATTTTCAATGGAATTTTATGGAAGAAATGATTGTCCCTAACATCTGGCACCCCCTGCTGGATCAGGAGGATCCACTGCCACCACCGCTCAAGGCAAAACGGCCTTTTCCCTTTTCCCTCAGCGATGCATTTCCAGGGGTCTTTCCTGGGTGGTTTGGAAATGTTCCTTATCATAACCTGCCTCTGTGCTATGAGAGGGGAGAAGAGATGGCAGGAGGCGTTGGGCTGGATGGTGCTGGGAGGATGTGTGTGTATGTGTCTGTGTGTGTGTGTGTGAGAGAGAGAGAGAGAGAGAGTAAGTGGCAGGGAAGATGGAGGGTCAATCTTCCTACACCTGAAGAGATGGGCCGGAGGGCGGAGGGCTGTGTGTGTGGGTGACAGGGAAGAGGGAGGGTCAGTCTTCCTACGCTTTGAGAAGAGTCCCAGCTGGTGCAAGGGAGATGAGAGGGAGGAGAGGAGGGGGAGGGTGTCTGCCTGGAAGGAGAATCTGGAGTCTGAGTCTCGGAAGTTCTTTCTCTTGAATGACTTTCACTTAATTTACACTGTTTATGAAGTGAGAGAGAAGAACCATTGGCTCCATTGTGAGATTTCCTGCATGAGCGCATTGTGCGGTGCTCATCTTGCGAGTTGCCGCTTGTTAACCGAATTGAACTTTATTAAAAAAAATTTTGCTCGTCTTGTGAAAATCTCATGAACCGAGGTGCTCGCAATCTGAAGTTCCACTGTAGTTTATAAAATTACAGGATACAAAACATTCTAAATGTCTGATAAAGGTTTCTGAATTGGTTTTTTAAAAACTATGATTTAAGAAATATTCCTCTCTTCATAGATCATGCTGCAGCAACACTTAATTATGCTTTCAAAATGTAACGCTTTTTTGTGAACACTAACAGAATAACATGAATATTAGATACCATAAAATTAGAGCAACCAAAATATGTATTTGGCCATGGTAATTAGTCAAACTCTTCTACCACAAAAACTATAATATATTGTAGATCAGCCTATTTAACTGGATGCTTGGTAATGGCTGTACAATCTTGGAATGGACACTAGATTGAAAAAGGTTGCTATAGATTATAAAAGCTGTTTCCAAAGTTTGAAAAAAACCCTTGCAATTTCTAAAGCACTATTATCTCAAACTTACTGATATTCAGACCTTTAATAGTTCAACAAATGAGAAGCAACAACTTATAAAATATTTTTTTCTGATGTCATTTATGTATCTGTTTACCTGTAAAACCTACTAACTCTTAAGTATAATGTTCTCACTGTATTTTTTTTCCTTCCAGGAAAACATTTGTTTTTGGTTGATAATCTTCTTTTCAGCTCATTCCAGATGCATAAGATATAAGAAATGTCTACTTTTCGTTTAAACTACCATCAACATTACAAAGATTATTTAGTGAACTAGCAGTGACAGGAATATTGTTGAACATGATTTGTACATCCAGTTGAAATCTGGGAGAAAAAACATCTTGAGACTATGGGTTTCCGCAGGAATGGTACAAACTAAGCACTTGACTGGACCAAGCAAATGGTTCTGCCTTTATTACCAGCTACTCTGGGTAATAATTTCAAATGAAATACTATATTTTATTAATTATGAGTTAGCTTGGCTGTTGAACCCTTTAATGAGTTCCTCAGCTGTATTAACCCATAGCCATTAGTCTAAATAGTTCATGTCCATACAGTTAATGTGCTAAAATGCATTCATCACTCAGAAATGAAGCATGCAGATTTATAGCATGCAACTGATATAAAAAATATTTTTATCTTGTTCTAGAGGTTTTGTGATAAAAACTTGTGACAAGTTTAACATTCATTCTGGTAGAACAAGTAATGTTTAAAATCTATACAGTGGTACAAAAATCAATTTATATTAGACTTGTGAGATTGTGCTAACACATTACATTATTCCATGGTTTAATTAATCATAATTTATTGAATAAACCACAAAAAGTTCTGTTCATTTAACATATTAAACCAAATGAAACATAATATACAGTAGCAGTACATAGTATGTGAATCCAGCCACAGATTTTATGTTAGCAAAATGCTTTCCACTGTACAGTAGAGCTGTTAAGAGAAGGAAGACTCAATGAACAGAGAATAGATATTTGGATACAGAAGTGTGTGAAATCCCATATTCATGTCATATATTTAAATATAAAAGTTTAATTCCCTGTTTCTTGATGAAAAAAGCATGATTGTAAGAAATATTCCTCTGAAAGAGCCTTAAAAGACAGAATCATTATAATGTGGATATTTCTAGTTCAACAGTACAGAATGCATATTCCAGAAATATGAAATTAGTTTGGTATTATATATTAATTCTTTGTCAATTTCACAGGGTAGTTCTTACACTGAAACATTATGTGTGCTTCCTATTAGAAATGCCATGAATCAGGAGTATCAATTACAAGTGATAATTGTCTTCTTTAAAAAAATTCCAAATACAGGTATATTGTAGGATTGATAGGATATGATCCAGTCATGATACAAATTACTGCTTCCTCTGTGTGTTCTCATTTTAGGTGATTGCGTAACCCCCAGATCAATCCCAAAGTTGCTTTTTATTGTGACAAGAAAACCTGGTGGATTGAACGTGAATTACAGCTGGGAATTAAATATCTATAGAAGAGAATATCTGTAGCTCAGGATTGAACTGTGGAGTCTTTGGTACTGTCTGACCTTGGTTGTTTGCTTGCAGATGTTTCATTACTCATGAAATGTCTACAAGCAGACAACCAAGCTCAGAGAGCACTAAGGACTTACTCACAATTAAGTATCTGCAGTCCTGTGGCCTGACAAACATCTCAGGACTGTTTAAGTAACACAAAGTAATATCCATCTGGTGATTCTGCTGGACTCACCATCCTTCAAGCAAGTTGGCAGGTATGAAAAAGGTTTCTTTATTACTGTTAGGTTTCAGCTAAATGCATTGCCAAGGGCTGAGAAAGAAAGAAGTTGAAAAAAGAGCTTGTTTCATGAATATACTTCTCATCACATTTGCAAACTTAGGTATTCCAGCAAATTATGCTCGTTTTACTGATGAGTCTCTCAGACCCTAAATTCTCTCTGTAGTACTCACTTTTCAGGAAATTATAACACATTACTCATGTGGACAATTAGCATAGCTGAAGATTATCTGTGAAGTAGGTTCATTAATTTGGGTGAGCATGCTAATATGATTATCCTTACTATATGAAAACATGAAAAGCTTCTCTTTTCAAATTAGATGTTACAAAAAAAGGCATAGGTTTCCTGAGCATGTGTGCAGCTTTTGTAAGTTTATCAACTGAAATTTCTGCAAAAGTTCAAATTTCAGATCATGAGATTTAATTTTCAGATCAAAAATATATTATTCCATGGTGTCAAAAAATCAGGAGTTTGGTAGCACTTTTTCTGACTAGCACATTTGATTAAAAGGCATGAACAGTCATTATGCTTTTTAGTATAATGTATTAGTTGGAAAAGGTGCTATCAGACTGTGCTTTTTTTTTCTTTTGGTCACCATGGAGTAACACATCTCTCCTCCTACAATGTCCAGAAAATTGAGTTAATTGAATATACCATGGTTCATTAATTACAAATAAGCATGTTGTTTAAACATAGTCACACAAAATGCAAATTAATTTATTATGAGATATGGTTAAAATTAACAATGGTTGCAACCAAAGCCAAACAATGGTTGCACCCTAAGTCTATTTCGAGAATAGTTAGGTTTTTTTCTCCTTTCTTTTTCCTTTGTTCTTCTGCTGAGTAGTAAGAAGTAGTTTGATATTGGGCAAGTCCTATTCTCTGGTCTGGAACTACTAGTTATCCATCCATTTAAAACATGTGTTTTACCTTGCAAAGGGAACCCAATGAAAAAATTGCAATTAGTATGTCTTCAGCATATTCATATCTGGCAACACTAATAAGTCTATTTGCTATAGGTATTGGTTGGTAACTTTCCTCTTTCTTGCATTCCCCCCCCAACTAAAAAAAGACTGGAAGAGAGGACAGTTCTGATTTTTATTTTTTGGCTGAATTCACATTTTGAGAAGGAGACAGAATGTTCCTATGTAAAAAGAGCTAACTGTTTGAACATTTTTTTCCAATCCTACCAGTATTGTTTTACTGTTGCTCTTCAGGTTTAAAAATCAAGCAAGAAAAGCTGGAATGTGAAAAAATGTTTTCAAATACTGGTCATTTTTGGATTATCTCATGAAAACTAAAGCAACAAAAGGCTCAGGACTTGCTTGTAATGTTCACTGCTGTATAAACCCTTTTGTCAAAAAAGAGTTTGGCTCGTAGCAAATGCTGTGAGAAACAGACCACAAGGAAGATATGCATGTAAGTGAAGAAGCCAGAGAAAATAAAATTTGAATAACAAGGATCTTCCTCTTCTGAATACTGTATATCTATTCATATAAAAAAATTATTGCTGTTACTGGTGCATACTTTTGCTGTACCTAACATGAAATTAAAATTCTCAAAATTGCATTTCAAGGTGCTAGCAGAAAACGTATCCATTGGCTTTTTCAGCATTGAATTGGAAACTGCTGGGGTGAAGAAGACAGGTCTATTGCCTGAGGCAAAATACTCAGTTTCCAAAATAAATCTCATAGAAATGTTGGTAGTGCATTTCTTGATTTTAATTTTACAGTATGGATTCATGCATAACCTCTCTGCTGAGCTTCTTTCACTTGTTTTCCCCTTTATCTTTTTAGTAAATACAACAAGTAAGCTAATTCTAATGACTTTCCATCCAGGGTGCACCCAATTTTAATGATTCTGCTGGAAATGTATGTATTAAGCAGGGGAAGCAGCAGGAAGAAAATTGGTCAAAAGTTGGGAGCAACAAAAATCTTTGTTGTGCATCATGTTGCAGCCATTCAATAGGGGGATTTGACTATGATGCAGAAGGATCTGTACATGAATGATTACTGAATCAAATTCAAACATTGTTACCTTTTCCTAATTGATGGAAAGATCCCATCAGTAGGACTATGTCTCATCTTAGATATTTGGAGAGAAATAACTATAGAAATGTAGTTTGATGTAGTGGTTAGGGCACCAGACTAGAAACCACGAGACTGTGAGTTCTGTTCCCACCTTAGGAACAAAGCCAGCTGGGTGGCTTTGGGCCTGTCACTCACTTTCAGTCCTAGGAAGGAAACAATGACAAATTACTTCCAAAAAGCTTTGCAAGAAAACTGCAGGATTAGTCCAGATAGTCACCAGGAATCAACATGCATAAACATGCACACCTATGCACACACAGACACAGGTATAAGTGTATGGTTAAATTCAGCCAAGTATGATATTTTGCTTATCTGGACTTAAACTACATGGATCTAGGAAGATATATGGAAACAAGCTTTGAATTTTAAAAATCTGCTGTTCGGTTCAAAGTACTGGTCAGAACTATTTCACTGCATAGCAGTTTTATGTAAGAGAAATGTTTCAACAAATTTGTGTTAATGCAAAATGTTGGATGATACAGTATAAAGAAAATGTGTTCAAAGATTCCATGAAGCTACAGGAAACAGCTCTAAAAAGCTGAAATTAGAAATGTGATGATCCCTTGCACATCCTCCCACAGTTATTGAATTTCCTTTTCTTAATGCTTAATTATTTTCACACATTTGAAGGAGGCATTTTAATTGCAGAAAGAAGACTTTGATAAACCACATCATAACTGTCAGAATGAGTACTTAAGAAGAATCCCAGTGAGTGAGAATTATAGCCTATGTAAGACAGACTTTTTATGGTGGAAAAACAAATATTTCCGTAACGTACACCTTTAAACATAAGCATTCTTCAGAAACCCACCAACTGAACAAATTACTACTTTTGTCCAACATTATAAAACACCTCTTCATTTATAAACCCAGTAAAATAATTAAGTTATAAAAAACTAATACTAAATTTAGTAATGATTTCGTACTTTCTCTCTTGGTTCTATAAATGATTAAGACTTTCATTCAGTACCCTATTGTGATACCATCTCTGCATATTCCTCCTCAAATCCCAATTCTTGTAGAGAATGCTTTTTCAGTTCTGGAAGAGTGTCCCTAGATATTATGATGGAATAAAAAAAATGTGCAAGATTAAGATCTATGTCACCAGACATGGATTTGTCCATGTAGATTGGAATATAGTTGAAGCAGAGTGTAGTCTTAAACCAGACTATGGAGAAATTGCAAAATGGAATCAGAGAAACCTGTCCATACCAATGGATGTCTGTTTGGCATGACTTATTTTGGGGTAGTGATTCTGAAAACTCCAAGAACGGATTTGAAAATTTGAAATTGAAAGTTTGAAGAATGTTTTTAATTATACAAATTGCCAAAATATGCACAAGGAAGGCAGTTGTGCCAAAGTGTATGCACAAGGAAGGCAGTTGTGCCAAAGTGGATAAGCTACATTTATGTATGTTAAGGCTTGCAGAAAGAATATGCATGCATGCTGATTCAAACCATGGTTTCTGAACAGTGGGGTTCTGTTAAACCATTAATCTTTAAAAGCAAGTTGTTACCTCGAAGGGAGGCATTTTATGCTTCACCTGTTTTGCAGATTATATGAAATGAGATAAGATATTACTTAGATAGACTTGACAAGAAAAAAGGGTAACATTCCTGAGGGCAACATTAATGGATGTAAATTTCTTTAAAATCAACAAATTTAAAGCAATGTGTGAAATTCCTTACTATTTAGCAGTATCAGTCAGCCTAATTCATCAACTGAGCACCTCTTTAAATTTACTCCAATCATGTATGTCTTGCATGAAGGCAAGTGGGTATATTAATCAGCATAGATTGAAAATATTAAAACATCATAATGCATAAACATATGCATGTTAATAATATGTTAATTTACTAAACATAACATGTTTATTAAATTAAAGAAAAATATGGCACAATCATGAGATTATATATTTGAACTATGATCCCAAATAATATATTTACATATCATTTGTTAACAATGTATATTGCCTCCTTTGGCAAAAGCGATTCCTGAACAGTATTCAAAAAATAACACCACCATCTAATTCAAAAGGAATCTTTTAAAGTGTTAACATTTCTTAATTTGGTACAAACTAACAGAGCTAATGCTGGGTCAGTCCAGCATAGAAAAGATATACTCTTTCATATGTACATAAACAATGATACCCATCAAGCTGAGTGTCTTCTGAACATCTTGGTCCATGGGAAGAGGACTAATGGTCTTTAACATATGGTTTTCGGTACTGCATTATCTCTGCTCTTCTAGCTCTACCTCTGTTTATAATCTAAACATCTTGTGTTCTCTCAAAAGCCCACCTGCACCACCCCTGGCACCAGTGGATTATTTTTATAGTTAATCATAACAAGGTGATAGAAGTAGTCCTCATTTAGCAACCTCAACTGAAACTGGCATCTTTGTGATTAAATGAAGTTGTAACTAAGTGGGACATCATGTGACTGCAACTGTGTTTTCCTCATCCCCATCGACTTGTCCTTCGGAATGCTCATTCTGACTGGGATAATTAGCGAGAGGGGAATTAATGCATGGGAAGAAAAAGTTATAAGAGACTAAGCAAGCACACAATGGTGTCTATACATCAAAAGGAATGTTGTGATGCCAGCAGCCATGAGTTTGCTATGCAAATATACCATTCTGTGCCTGTTTATTCTCTAATCTTTCCACTCTGCAAGGTAAAAAATAAGAAGAACACAGGTCAGGCACAAGACAACACAGGACTGGAATAGTGGCTACATGATTAAGGGATACTTCAAAAATCATACAAGTGGGCATTGGTCATAACAGTTACCTTTTCAGCACCATTAAATTTCATTATAACTTTGAACGGTCACTGAATGAGGAAGTCAGTTTGTGAGGTCTGTCTATAATGCCATATCTTAGATAGTAATAGTTTCCAAGAGAAAAGATGGAAAAACTCATATGTGTAGATCAGCACTCAATAACATATTCAATTACTGATTTAGTAAGATCCAATACTATTTCTTAAGAACACTACATGAGGAAAGGCTTAAAATTGGGAAGAGAAGGAAAATATCTCTTCTTGAAAAATGTTTTCAAGAAGTGTGAAAGTATTACAGATTTAAGGAGGCTCAGATGGTAACTTCTTCAATCCACACAATGTTATCTACCCACATGTCTGGGAATAACAGTAGAATCACCACAAGTCTTGCATGAAGAAAAACAAGATTTATAGTTTTCACACAGGAAAAAGTAATAGGCTGTTGAATGCTTTCTGTAATGTTTGCATGATAAACCAAAAGATCCATGCAGTTTTACAATATAAAAAAAACCATAAAAGATAAAGGTAAAGGTTTTCCCTGCCAGTCGTGTCTGACTCTAGGAAGTGATGCTCATCTCTGTTTCTTAGCCAAAGAGCCAGTGCTGTCTGAAGACACTTCTGTGGCCACGTGGCTGGCATGACTATTCACCAAGGCTCACAGAATGCTGTTACCTTCCCACCAAAGTGGTACCTATTTACCTACTTGCATTTTTCTACATGCTTTTGAACTGTTAGGTTGGCAGGAGCTGGAGCAAGTAACCGGAGCTCACCCCTTTATGAGGCAAATCTTGGGTCTTGAACTGCTGAGCTGCTGATCTTCTGGCCAACAAGCCAAGTATCTTAACTTCTCAGCCACCGTGCTCCTTGAAAAGAACCCACAGTATTACAAGAATGAAACAACCCATTTTTCTGTCTTTCTCATCCTGAAATTCCATCTAATGTTATTGGGATGGTGTTTTACAGACTGTGGAGGAGAATGATGTGTAAAATCTTCCATATAATGTGGAACATTTAAGAAGGTTAACTTATTACATATGCAGAGGAACAACAGTGAAAAGCAGAAAAATCTATATTGTACTGCAATGTGCTATAAAATTAATCCTTCTAGCTAGCAAATCTCTCATAAATAGTAAATGAAGGAGATATTCACAGTATTATACTTTATCACACTTTCTGTCAAAATATTCCAATTATATTTGCAAGGAATGTTTCATATGACGATAACAATCAGCAGAGAAGATGATCTTTAACCAAATAGCAACTATATACTGAGTTAGTTCCTCTTAGGGAGGTGAATAAGTAAAAAGCTATCTTATAGCCTTATGTTGTTGCATTTTCTAATTTTATGAATTACAAAATATTTTATGAAAAATATAATTATAAAAAATTTTATGAATTACATACAAAATATTCCACTGTGGAACTTTGGATTGTGAGTACCATGGTTAACGAGTGTTCTGCAAAATGAGCAAAAATTTTTAATGAAATTTAATTCAGTTAATGAGTGAAAACTTGCAAGATGAGCACCATGCAATGATGTTGCATGGGAAATCTTACAACTGAGCCAATGGTTCTTCATTCTCGCTGCGTAAAAAGCATAAATTAAGTGAATGTCATTCAAAAGAAAGAACTCCCAAGATTCAGGTTCCAGATTCTTCTTCCAAGCAATCACCCTCCTCCTCCTCTCTTCCCTGTCATCTCCCTCACACCAGCCATGACTCTTCTCAGAGGGTAGGAAGATTGACCCTCCATCTTCCCTGTCACTCATATGCACACACACAACCTTCCTCACATGACATCATCTAGCCTGTCCCCCTCTGCCCATCACTGCTCCTCCTCTCATAGCACAGAGGCAGGTTATGATAAGAAACATTTCCAAACCACCCAGGAAAGACCCCCGGAAAAGCATTACTGAAGGAAAAGGAAAAAGGCCCTTTTACCCTCAAGTGGTAGCAGTGGATTCACCAAATCTAATAGGGGCTGTCAAGACTTCAGCCAGCTGAGCAGTAGCTGATGGCCAGAATCTGCCTCAGAGTGGATCCATAGCGACAAGATAAACACTAAAGCAGCCACCCTTCCCAGGAAAGGCCAGAAGAACCTTCAAAGAACTGTACAGAAACAAGAGAGGACAGAACTCAAGGCTAGGTAGACATCCTCTTCCAAAAACTGAGGGACCATCAAGAACCATCATTCAAATTGAACCACAGTCATTATCCTCTGCCCAGCTTGGATCAGACCCTTGGGGACCCCTGCCTCAAAATCTTCTTGCAAAAGTTAAAGTGCTCGTTAATTTGTTTTATCTTTATTTTATATTGTGTATTAATAATTGTTACTTGTTTCAGATATTAGGGACAATCATTTCTACATAAAATACCATTGAAAAGGATTTTTTGTGAATATTTTTGGGGTCGTGGAATGGATCATCCGACTTTATATTGTTTCCTATGGGAAACCTTGCTTCGGTTTAAGAGCGATTTGGATTAAGAGCCTTCTTCCGGAACAGATTAGTCTCACAACCAGAGGTTCCACTGTATGTAATACAGAAGTGTTACATAGTCAGTTTGGTCCTGTTCATTGTGTCCACAATAACGCTAAGTCAAAACACTCATTTTTCCCAGCTTATCCGATCAGAACAATGGATCTAACAAATATGAAGTTTTGTATCCATAGATAAATCCAGAGCTCTGGCAAGAACAAGTTCCAGGTTTTGCACAGAATCAGCTTGTCCAGGCTGAATGAGAAGAAAATTATTTTGTACTTAGCTTAATTACACTCAGTAATTTCAATAATATTAACCCTCTAATGAATCTGACTTCTATTGCTTTTCTTTTTAATAAAGCTTGAAGTACACATAATTGGAGTCTGTGGATCAAAATTTACCCCAGATGTTATTGTTTGATGATGTTTAAGGTATCTTTGCAGGATGTAAGCTGTTCCACGTAGAATTGCCTTTTGCAATTGATTGATGATTAATTCAATGCTGATAGTATTCAAAGCGGTGCTCCAGATGTTTTGGGATTGCATCCAAGTGCCTATCATAATTTACCACAGTCATTCTATAGGTAGTCCTTGACTTACCACTGTAATGAAGCTGCCTATCACAGTTGTAAGTTGTGACAGTTATAAATCAGGTCACTCACATGACAGACCCAATTTTGCAACCTTTTTTATGGAGGTCTTTAAATTAACCAATAGTTTGTTATGGGCTGGTTTTTTTTTCAAAACTGGAAGTAAATACAGATTTTCGGCAAAGCCATCATAAAATACAGTTATTTTATGTTATGTTATGTGACTGTGCGATGCTTCAAATGGCTATAAATGTGGGCTGATTGCCGAGCACCAACATGCAATCACATGGGGTACCTGTCAGCACTTCGGAATCTTATGTATCTTCGGAATCATATGTATCTTCTGGGAGGTCTTTCATAGCTTTGAATGGTTGCTAAGATTTTTGGCAAAATTGGGGAGGTTTTATATCCAAAAAACTTTCCGGTCCTCCAAGCATGGACCATCTGAAGTGCGCAAGAGGTAGTGTTTGTACAGGTTCAGACAAAGAAGACAGCCAACTAATTATTTCTATATACTTTTAAGTTTACACTAGAGATAGGGAATCTTTTGCACCAAATTCCAGAGTGGGTTTTTCATATACCATTTTGATGTGGTCGAAGTGGAGAGCATCCCTCTCTGTCCCACCCAAAAAAAGGTAAAAGTGCACTTTTACCTGCAAAACACGTATAATTTTAGCCACCTTAGAGAGAAGGAAAGAACAGTTTTACTATGCCAATTACATTTTCCCTGTCTGTCTTGGTTTGAAACTTGTGTGGAAGAATTCTTATGTGTGTTGATTCAGATATGAATCCAAAGTAGGATCTGGTATTCTTTTAATTGGGGATAAGCATTCTTACAATTGAACAACACAAGCAGAATCAAACAGCAATCATTGCATTTGCAACTTTGCAACAACTTTGGTAGAAGTTTGTTTACTTCCACCACTTTAGGCAACTTATTTATATGGACAGTATAACATAACAGAAACCACACGTAGATTTTTGCCTTGTTACATGCCCTTGAATTTTGCCAGAACTTTTCATTCACAAATCTTACTTTTGTTCAAAAAGAGGCCCTGAGATCCTTGAAGCAAAGAGCCAGCTCTAAACAACAAATGGGAGGCAGCTAAGGTTGTTAATTAAGCATTATCAGGTTGCCTTTGACAGTAATTAGTAAAAGAAAGATCTTGCTTACAGCAATAGAAGCAAGATAAATCCGCCATTGATCAAATAAGCATAAAGTTAGCATGTTCAGGAAAACATCCCTATGGGGGAAAATTAAAAATAAAGCAAGTGGAGCGAGAGAGACTAGTGTGAACCAGGTGAGGGCCCAGGATTTTTGGAGGGAGAAGTCTTGCCTTACGGCTGCTCTTCAGACAGTGCTGGTTAGGGAATTCTGGGAGTTGAAGTCCATCCATCTTAAAGCTGCCAAAGTTGAGAAACACTGCCCTAGAAGCTTGGGATGGTTGATAGGCTATCGAATCCCTATTCAGCAGAAAAGTTGACTGTCGTGGCATTTGCTGTTTGCACTGATAATCTCTCACCTCCATGTTACCAGTCACTTCCAGTCTCTTGATTTTCCTCCAATAAAATTGATGACAAAGTCTCAATGATTTTGGGACCTTGAGGCTTCCCCTAGATGGAGTTGATGTAAGGAGAAAATACTGCTTTGGACCTTTCTGCATTGTTCTCAACCCATCCTTAACTGGATAAGAAACTCCAGTGGCATCCCCTATTGCTGATGCCACTCCTGCCTCTGTTCCCAGTCACTGCAATATTCTGACTTCCCTCCAAGGATATGGTTGACAATATTGGAAAATTTTTGCGGGTGATTTCCAGTCTGCACTCGGCATGTTCCTATCAATCCCTCCATATGGATCAGAAGAAGTACACATGCCAAAAATATGTATTATTTATCAAATATCAGCAAAATCAAAAATAGTTTGCAAAATGGGGTAGAAAGGAGGCAAAAGCCAAGAGAATAAACAGGGAAATGTTTATTGTCATGAACTGTCATGAATAAACAGGGAAAAGATAAAAGGATAGAGAATTATGTTGTTCTCAATATGGATATATTGTACAAAAGGCAGAGAATTTTCCAAAGCCACTGAAAACAGTAGCATTAGCAGGTATAGTCTAAAAGGAGGAGCCTTTGTTTACTTCAAATTCTGATACTTTAGCCAATCTCAATAAAGTGTAGCTTTATCCCCTGTGTATCCAATCTCCCAGTACAAGTAGTCCTCAACTTACAACTGGTCACTTAGTGACCATTTGAAGTTATGACAAACCCCCCAAAGGTATTTATGACACGATTTCTGGGCTGCATCCCCCCCGCAGTTATGTGATCACATTTTGGGCATTTGGCAATCAGCTCACATTTACAGCTGTTTTCATGCAATTGTGACTGTTATGGTTTTTTGTTAATTTCTGGTACTTCCAGTATCCTGCAAAAAACATTCCTTGGATTGAATAGATTAGCTTAACGACTGCATCATTTGCTTATCAACCACGTTTCCTTGATGACCATAGTATTGGCTCGATGACCATGGTGTTCACTTAACAACCACCACAAAATGGTCATAAAATCAGGTGTGGTCTTGTGGTGACCCATTGAATGACCACAACGACTTATGATTTTAATTCCAGGCTCAATAACATACATAAGTCAAGGACTATAGATACCTTGTAGGCTGATCAAGTGGAAGTGCCTCCACTCATCTGTGCAGAAGATAATCCAGTAATAATGACCTTACAGAGAAAAAGGGCTAGGTGGAGACTGAAGAATGTATCGTTATTAATACAAGATGAAAGTAAATTGTAATTCCAGCCTGAATTAAAGAACTTCCTCCAAATCTGCTTGACATCTGATATATCTTTATTCAATGAAGGAGAATTATAAGGAATCTAGTACAGGATTTATGAGGGAATTGTTTCTAGTACTGAATAGAAGGAAGATGTATGAAACAAAAAGTTATATTGAGAAATAATTTGAATCAAGACACAAATACAATCTTTTGCTGAATATGTTTCAAAAAATTAACAGCTAGTGTTCTGGAAGCAAAAGAGGTTTACAAGAAGGCAAATTTCTTGCATTTATTTATCAAATTTGTGGAACTGTCCATCTCACCAAGAGCAACTCTGGGCAGTGCGTAATAATTGAATAGAAACCACAGATATAAAAAGAATAGATACAAAAATATAAACATCCATATTAAGAAATAAAAAGTATAAAAAGCAAGTATACAAACTCCTAGGCAAAGAGAGGATAAAGATGGCCACCTCAGCAGTGGAGCTGTCTAAGCATATCTCTGCTTCCCTGGAAACCCTAAGCATATTTTTGCTAGCCTGGGAACCTAACATGGTCTTGAGGGCCTTCCAGACTGTCAAAAGAGATGAAGCAAATCTAATTTCAGGGGGAGAATCTTCCATAAGGTGGGTGCTATGGCAAAGAAGGCTTGTCTCCTGGGACCCACCAAATGTAGATCCCAAGCTGATAGTACCTGCAGCATGCCTTCTCTGCCAGATTTAATGGGGGAGTCAATAAATGTCAAATAAATATTTCAGGAAATATAATAGAGTAACCAGACAGTTAGCATTTATCAACAGAGAAAAGAGCAGTTATCTCAATCTAGGATGGGTACATGGATATTTCAGCTGCAGTGGGAGGCATCAAATCTGGAAAAAACAACTACAGTGGAATCTCCGGTTGCGAGTGCCTTGGTGCACAAAATTTTCACAAGAAGAGCAAACATTTTTAATAAAATTTATTTCAGTTAATGAGTGGCAACACAAGATGAGCATTGTGTGATGAGCTCGTGCAGGAAATCTCACAATGGAGCCAATGGTTCTCCTCTCTCGCTGCGTAGACAATGGAAATTGCCAGTTAGATCCTTGTCCCTCCTGGTTGGTGAAAGCCTCCAGGGAGGTGACTAGTAGGTGGTCCATGCAGTGATTAACTCCTCACTGCAACAGGGTTTTTTTCCGGGACCTTTCAAAGAGGCCCTGGTTTGCCCCCTGTTAAAAAAACCATCGCTGGACTCCTCCTGTTTGAACAATTATTGTCCAGTCTCCCACCTGCCTTTTTTAGGCAAGGTGGTTGAGAAAGTGGTTGCCTGGCAGCTGCAGAGGATCCTGGAGGAAATGGATTTTCTG
>JANHZU010002979.1:84041-96139 GCA_032468055.1 Acrochordus granulatus
AACCTTGCTGTTATAGATTTGATGGAGGTTCCTTGTTAATAATATGAACCCAAAATCTAACCAAAGTAGTTTTCAAACTGTGAACTCTGACTGTCCTTTATTTATTTAGACACTTGGAACTACAAAATATTATTGTATTGTGTATATCACTATTAACATTTATAGTATATCAGATATATAAAAAGGCTGCTGACCATCACACTTTGAGTGTGAATTATAAAACAATAGGAGGTCCTCAGAACAAGTCTGCAAAGATGTTAAAAGGGTTCTTTTTGTTCTTTTAAGGCAATGGGGGGAGTGAGAATCCACTCTTTCTGAGGAATTAAAATTCCATGCAAATTATGTTTGGCATGCAGAAGACAAAAGGATATAATTTGTATTTTAATCAGACAAAAGATTTGCAGATCTATCCCAAATTTAACCTGTATGAAAAATAAATCTATGTAAGTGAGCATAGACCATATTGATAGATATCTTTACTTTCAATTGTAGACCTGCATGCATACGATTTTAAAGACATGAACTTTATTCAATCAGACATTTTTCCAAAAGCAAAATCTATATTCATATTTTGCAAAGGACTTATACTGAAGTGACATTTCAAAGGATGTATAGTTGGGAAGATCTTGAACTTCCAATGAACAACTATCAGATGTATTATATGATAGTATAATATAATACTAGTATATTATAGTAGAGGAGATGTCTGATAAAATAGCACCATGGAAGATTTTTTTTTAGCTAGATAGAAAGAACTTTCATTTGGGTGTGTGTAGGGTGTTTGTTTTTGGTCTATGTTTCAAGTATACTTTAACTTGCAGACCAAATTAGATTGATAATTTGTTTTAGAAACAGCAAATATAATCTCATTGCTGCTATCTCAATTTTTTTTCCCCTCAGCGATTTTAATGAAGTGAGTGGAGGTTAGAGTATAAAGCCACTTTACTAAGCTTTGGAGAAGTTATTGAAAGCTAATCCCAGAGAAGTCTCTAAAAGGAATATTTTTATGCAATCCACGCAGCCAATTTGTTAGGAGAGAAGAAGGGACAACAATTTGCAAGCAACTATATTTTTCTTCTAATTTTATCTTTTAAGATAAGCAAGGACTGCCTCTTTGCAACTTTGACACCCTTTGAAAGAAATACCTTTATTCGTTGTCAGGATGATGATAACTATTCTGCATTTTCTCTTTGACTGCTTGTTTCTCTTTCTCGACCAGACAGTTCATTAATATGGTTTTTACAAGACAGCTTGTAGGATATTTGGTTTGGACCAGCTCTCAAAAATACTAAAGAATGCTTTCTACAAAAACAACAGCCATAGTGTAAGTTAGCACAAGGTTACACCCTTCTTCTCACCCTGTGGTACTTCTTAAGGGCCTGTGCCTGTGGATGAGACTACTTTAGAGTCAATCCCTGATGACTGATAAATAGAGCCATTTTCCTCTTTATTTCCCATCATGTAATAAAGCAGTGAATAATTTGGCCAATAAATTAAAGAAATGGAAAAGGAAGTAATGCTGACAGCCAATACATTTTTTTTCTCAATGAGCCAGTGACAAACCAAAATGGTGACTAAGGAACAAGGTGGGACAAGTAAATAAGAGAACTAGCCTTCAGAATTTTATACTGAACTTGATTATCCCGATGCATGATGCTAAACCTTCAAATATTAGAGAAGCAAAGGGTGAGCATTAATGAACTTGCTTTAGTGTGAAATTCAGAATTCAAAATCCTTTTTAGCAGACTGTATAGCCTTCTTAAAAAAGTATCACTGAAGTGTCTACCAAAAACTGAGTTCATCACCACATAGAGAACACAAAAGTGTGGAGAAGGTACCAGTTGAAGTCAATCAACTCCACCACTAAGAGTAGAGCTTTGGAATACTGAGATAGCTGTTCACTCAAAAAAGTGAAGAAGTCATAGGAAAAATTACAAAGAAATTAATAGAAAACATACTACTAATACTAAGAAGAGCAAACGTACTTTCTGGATATCATAATCTAAAGGACAAGATAAACTTTTTAAAATTGAAAAAAAATATTCTTGACAGAGGAGTGAGCCTTAGAAAGGAAAGCACAATCCCAAGAAGAACAAAGCAGAAATACTAACAACCAGCTACAAAAACCAAAACTCAAATCAGGTCCTGAGAGTGATTTAAAAGGTAGGAACAGGAAATCTTAAATATACTTGGCCAGCCCTACTAACTCAGAAAAAACTGTCCTTTAAATAATAATGAAGATCTGAAGGACTCTTTACATAGCCTGGGGGACAAAAGGAGCCTCCTCGAAGATGTGTTGTTAACACATTTGGGCATCCCCTAGGCAACAGCTTACAGCTAGCTAATCCTTTCATTCTAGAAACATCCAAAGCACAGTGAGGTGTTTATCCCTACTCTTATATGACAATATGTGCACCTCACAAAGGTCCTTTTTTACATGTTACATAGCCTGATATATCTTCTGCAAATTGCACAGTACTTTTTGTCTTATAACAGAGGTGAATAATTTGAAACTTTTGGTCTCTTTTTGTCCAACACTGCTGTCAAAATCTCATTTCTGAAAAGTTTCTGCTCACTGCAGTACTAACTGATTTGTGCAGTATCTATGTTGTGACCACAATGTGGCACATACATCTGCAGAGCTACCTGTCAACTATCAATTGATAATCCTAACCCATTTTGGATGAAAAAAGCACAAGATAGCCAAAATAAGCAGTTATGATTGATTGGTGTATGAAAATCTTTTTGGCAGGCAAAAACGGATCAAGAGTCTGATTTTATTTGGCGATTGCATATCGGCACAAACAAGTTCATTTTTCTAATTAACTAAAAACCAAACGGCTATTTAACTGAATCAGATTCCAGAACTCATTTGTTCCATCTTGTTTTTTTGCTCCTCACTGGTATTTTACTTCAAGGTTATTGTAAAGTTATAATTATAATAAATTATAATTTAAACAGAGCAATTATAGGAACTTCTTCCACAAACAAAGTTTTATTTTTATTTATTATTAAATTAATATGCCACCCATCGCACTCTGAAAAGTGATTCTGGAAGAACCTTAGACTGTAAGCTATATTTTTTTCACCTGGCTGTCCTAATATTCAGGAATTTACAAAACTTGTATTCATCTGTACAACTTTCTAAGCTCATGGTATTGCCTAATAGAGAGGCAAAACATTAGACATTTTGCATAACAAAAAATGTAAGAAGGATTTCTGTAAGGTTGGAAGCTTCTCCTTTTAATAATTCTCCTGCTGTCTTCAAAATAATCAGCCAAATGTACAGAAAAGGAATGTTGTAAATGCTGAGTCTGCAGTCCCAGTATCTAGTGCATCCCAACACCCATTTTCCCAACGCCCATTTTCCCAACACCCATTTTCTTCTCCCCGCTCCCTGAATAAAACTGGACATACTGTAATTTTTTAAATCTCAAGAACTTGGCACACTTCCTCTTTACAGTCATTCTACTTCTCAAGGTACTTTAACAGAAACTGCTATTGTAGCAAATTACCATAAATTATGTGTTTTAATGAAAAAACAAGGGCTTATGTTTGGTTTAATATTTGTGATTGATTATTTTACAAAACT
Source organism: Acrochordus granulatus (assembly GCA_032468055.1). Lineage (NCBI taxonomy): Eukaryota > Metazoa > Chordata > Lepidosauria > Squamata > Acrochordidae > Acrochordus > Acrochordus granulatus. The sequence goes on from JANHZU010002979.1 coordinate 87,634, forward strand.
GATTTTAATGTAATTACTTGGAGTATTAAATATTATGAAAATAATAGAATGAATATCCTTAGAAACAAACCAATCAGGTATATGAAATCCACTATTTTATTTTTAATTCAAGCAAGCAGGTCCCAAATTATATTTGGGATGGCTAAATTATTATGAGAAATGAAAAGGAGGGGATTTGTTACAATTACATCACTTCCAGATTGTAATGATATTGATGCCAAAACAAAAAACAAAAACACCTGGTTGTTATATTAGCATAAGAAGGACAGATCCAATATTTATATTTATTCAGTCAGAAAAACAGATGAATTATCATCATCCTGATATTATCTTTCCTGGTCCATCCAGTGCTATTTAGGACAACTTAAACAGGATGCGTGTAAAATGAAAAGTAAGGGATTTATAACTTTGTTTTGAATTTGCTAGACATAAGAATAAAAGCATGGTATAGATAAATATGATCTCATATCATGTATCAGCAGGCAGAGCCACTCTGCTAACTCTACATCCCCAGACATGGAAAACAGTAAGAGGAACATTGCCATTAAAGAGACATGTTACAAACATAATGCTGCACTGCCAGACAATGATTTGCTGACAGAAGGATTATGTTACTTAGGGAGGCCTAATAAAAGCAACCCTTTAAATGCATGAGCTCAAGTGCAGTGATTAATCAAATTGCACAAAAAAAGGGAATATAATAAAAGCCAAATTCTGAAATTACTTTTGTAGAATGTAACTGATTGGAGCAGGAAGAATGATAGGGAGCTTTATTCTTCTATGCGGTATTCTACCATTTCAAGAAACACGGCTTCAAGAAGAAATGAATATAAATGGTTTTGAAATGTACTCTGTGTATACCCACTCAGCAATAAAGATAGGCTTAAAACAGAACTAGCATGCTATGTGAGGTTGACCTTGAATATAGGAAGTTATCTCATCTGCTCCCTTACCTCTATTTTGATTCAGTTATCTTATCTGCTCCCTTACCTCTATTTTGATTCAGATCAGAAAAGTGAGATTTGTTTATTAATGTTTATCTTCCATCCAGACAAAGTGCCAGTATCATTAGTTCTACCTGAGAATAATTAGACTCATATATAATTGATATTATGACTACTTTTCCCAGGCTGGGTGAAGTTGTAGATCTGATTATTTAACTCCTGTAACATCCAGCCACTGAAAATGGGGTGATTGGAAGAATAAGAATCCTGCATCTCTCTATGGATTGCAATATAAATCATTCAGGAGTCTATCTGATGCATCTAATTAGGATGCTTTGCCTTAGTTCTGAATTATAATTTGCCCCTGTAGACCTATGGAGAGTATATATATGTCTCCATCAATAATACCAATATTATAGACTATGTGATAATAGCAGAAAAATTGTTTTCTCAAAATCTCTTTTCACTATTAGGGTTTAAATAGCCAGCCATCATCTGCCACTATCTTTCTTTTTTTCATGATTTTATTACAATGCTTACGCAGTGTTTTTACACACACACACTAAGTATTATGTTATTATAATAGAGACACAATTAATGTACATACACATTTACATATATATAAAAGTGCAGAGAAAAACCAAAAGGAAAAAAACAGAAGAAATTTCCCTCTTGATCCTGAACAAGTATAGTCAACATTAATAACTTACAATTTAAAATGCAACTAAATACAGTACTTGTTTATTCCACACTCTTTATCTCTCTTTTTTAATTAGCAAAAGACCAGAAAGGATTAACAGAAGTAGCAACTTATATGTTGAAATTTCTATTTCAACATTTTCCATTAATCCTTCTCTTCAAATAATCAACATCCATTTCCAATTTAAAAAACAAACATTACCAAAAATAATCAACATAATCCATTCACAATAAAAAAGTTGCTAAACATCAGCAGAAATAGTGACCCATCACTTATATATCAAAAATAACAACATAAATTAACAAAATAATTACAAATTAATCCATTACACTCAATTAAACATTACCAAAAATAACTATCATTTTCCAGTCCCAATAAAAAACATATCAGAAGAGATAACAACCCATTATTTTAACTACAATCAAAAAAATCTTCCACTATCTTCCCATGTCCAAGAAATACTACTCCAATAGGTTTGGCTATCTTTACCTCTATAGGCATCAAGAAGCTTTTTCTACTGATATTTGTCTTGTAATACATACAATACATCTGAAAGTAGGAGATACCTGAACTTTGCAACTTGTCATGGAAAGATCACACTTGGATTACTATAGAGTTTTACAATGTCACCCCATCCAAACACAGTGGGGAATACCTATTAGATTCATCTTCCCCAACTGCCTAATGGATCATAATGCTTTTCAGGGAGCACTTAGAACATTTCCTGAAGACAGCTGTGTGCACCAGTCAACAGACAGGTGGTCTGTTGAAATATAGGAGAGCAACCATGGCATTAGTCCAGATTGCACTCGCACAGCTTTTCCATTCTCCCAGATATACTGTGATTCCTTGGTTCTCTGACACTTAGAATACTGCTACAAGAACATCCATCTCAAATCTGACTGCTCTCTGGTAAGAGCTCATGTTTGAATCTATGCTGTAGCAATACAGCTGGCACTAGTGGTGTGTCTTCTGTATCCTAGCTTAGAGTTGAAGATGAGTCTTACCCTGTTGTTTTTCAACAGAAGACTTGGCTTTGTGCCTGAGCCTGTGACCTCAAGGATGTGAAGGATTCTGTTTCCTCGCTATATTAATATCTATGATGCTTTTTTTAACTGACATAAATACTTAATTTATATTATATGATAATTGTAATTGCAATCATTTTTAATTGTCCTATGATGTTCACCACCCAGAATCATCTGAGAGGGGTAGCTGTATGTTTTGTACTCTCATTGCATCTTTTGAGTACCATTTAGTACCTCTTTCTAAGGCAATCCATTCTTTTCTAGGGAAGGTTGGTTACCTTGAGAAACCTTGATCCTATAACATTTGGCAAATTAAACAGCCTGGGTCCAAGCTGCGTTGCACTCTGGCTATTTAGTACAAATGGAAATAACTGGACTTTTGTTTTAGGAAATGATCTGGAATCAGCTTGAGTGGAGTGGGCTTTTGGTGACTTCAGGTCCCTTATATCTCAGCTGGATACCTACCTTTCATGGCTAGTTAAGGCCCCCTGTGAATAATAAAAGGTTGATTCTGAGCAGTAGTCAATGCTACTTTGGATGAAAAGGTATTTCCTTCTCCTCTGAAAGAAGCTATAGTGCACACCCTGCTGAAAAAGTCCATTGCTTGTTCTGACTATTTTAGCCAACTTTAGATCACTTTCTAAATTACCCTATTGGGGAAGTGGTAGAGAAAGTGCTGGTGCTGCATTATACATACTTATAAAAATGTATTATAACGTAATATATTTTGAATAAAATTATATATATAATTTTATTCAAAAATTCTGATGTATGGAATGAAAAGGATTTTATAAAGAAGTGACTTTCAAACTTTATCACAAGTATAAACAAATTTAGTGACTCTTCAAACCCTCTAAGGTTACAATTATCTCTTCATTCTATATCCCATCTCTTATCTATAGGCAAATACATAAAGCATCATCTTTTTATTCGTGGTGTCAGCAGAAAGTCCATAAAGGGTTCCAGAAGTAACAACATAACTTGTTTTAACCTTGATCAAATAAACCAACTGTATATCCCTTCTTTTTACTTCTAACAATCTTTAATTCATTAAAAAATTGTCATAAGATTTGATTCTTCTTTATTCCTCCTGTGTCCCATCTCACAGAGTTCAAATTCAGATTCAGATATTTCATTGTCCAAGCATGGTTAAATATACAAGGAATTTTATTCTGGTACAACAGCTGTCAATATACTGTTAAGGATTTGTTTAAGGCTTTAACAAGCCTCTTTTGTAAATGCAAAAGGCAAAAGTCCCTGTTATTTCCTTAGTTAAATAATATTTGAATTTTGAATCAGTCCATTTCTTTTGTAGATCTAGTAAAACATCTTTTTCCAAATCATTATCTTGGCCTGTCAATTGTAAATCTACTTTCAACTCCATCTATACCTTGTCTGATAAAATTTGTTCCATGTCTGATATTTCTTCAATAACAACTTTTGGACATAATCTATCCATAGAAGCAGACATCATTACTGATGCTGTTGATATACTAATTTATCACTCAATTTTTCAAAAGTTTCTTTCAGTATTTTTATTGTTATAACATTTTGCATTATATAGCTTGCAATTTTTCTTCTACCTAAAGTTCTTTATTCCCCTCTAGTAAGAGCTGTTGTGTGTGTTCCTAAATGTATATCATACCTTGTTTTTTGTTTAGAAGCTGGCTTTTTTCCAATAATACATAAAGCCTAGGATCTTTTTGTTGTTGTTGCCTTTAGGTCAGACTTGACTTCTGTCTACATGGACAAATTAATACCTATTTTTAGGTAACATATTTGAAAGTGGTTTGCCATTGCCTTTATGATATAAGAACTTGCATATCTCTGATTGTTACTGCAAGGCTCTTTTCATAGCTCATAGCTATCAAGTATACATAATAAAATTATGAAAATTTGGTTCTTCCCATTTGAATTACTTAGTCTAGAGAGGAAAAGAGCAAAAGAAACTCTACCAGTTCAGGCTCAGAGGATTCATTCTCCCCACAGTTTTGCACAATTTCCTTTTAGACAACAAAGGGTGAAAATGCTGTCTTTGGGGATTTCACCAAGACCTGTCTAAATGTACATCCTTCAATCATCTTAGAGAAGAGATACCCAAGACACCAATCCTCAAGTGGCATCTATCCCTGTGTTTCTGGTGCCTTTAAATTTGTGATACTGATATATTGTTTCCTCTATTGGAATATAAGGAGGAAAGTTATAAAAGCACTAGATTCTCAGGAAGAAATGATTTATTTTATGTAACTTACAGTCTTGCATATGCGAGCCCAGATATAACTAAAAAGATTGAAATGTTGTATTTGCAACCCCTTTGTTTTTGATGCAATTGCACTGAATATATTATGTTAATTTTATTTATGTTAAGTGTGATATTTCACTTATGGGGTTTTTGAACTTTCTTGGTTAGTCAAAGGCCAAAGAACGTTCATTCATATGCATACCCATACAGAAGAAAGTATTCAAGTGAGTACCTATTTACTGAAAATATTGTATATTTTGCTATCCTTACACATGACAGACTAGATTTAGAAATATGATAAGAAACAATATTAAATTCTCAGAGTGATGGTGAATTAATTTTAAAAAGGAAAATATATATAGAAAAAGCAGAATTCTTTGGATTCATCAAACTCTCTGTTCCCAAAAAATAAAGGATGCCCATTTTCAAATATGAGTGTTGTCATGTCTGCTAAGTCCTTGGAGATGAACTAGGATTAAAAAAAAGAACCATAAATAAGTTGATACATTGAAGAAGCTAGTATGCATGCCTTGATATATAAAGCAATGTTTAAGAGGGAGGACTAATGACAAACACTATACTTGTTTTATAGTAAGCTATGTTCCCTAGCCTGAGGCCTTCCAGAACTGCTAGACTGTTTACTTGGGAGAACAGGTATTCCAGTTCACCTCTTTCCCAGGTTGAGCTAAATGGATTGCAATAGAATAGATGGACCTGAAAAACTGCACGTTTCTGTCTTCCATCCTAGAGATATAAATCTTTAGATTAGAATGCATCTTTCTAATCTAAAGTTAGAAATGTGATAAATAGATTACATATTTATGGAAGAAATCTATACAGTATATTCTCTGCATATCAGCTCCACCATGTCAAAATTCTGAATATTTGTAGAGATCTTACCTTGAGCCTTAGAGATATATTCCATTATCCCAAATACCATATACAGATTCTATATAAAAACAGAAGCAGCAGGAAGGACTGAAGTGCATACACAGAGAAGAGAGACTGCATGTAAGGTTTTTTTTAGCCTTTCTTAACTCAGAAGGCCCTATCAAATGCTAATAATGTTCTTCATTGCCACATGCAGAGGAGGAAAAATCAATCATCTATAAATTATAAATAGAGATGATGGAAGTTAAAAGTAAAATCAAGAAATCCCCAAGTGATCTAGTGCCTGAGGCAGCTCTGCTGACTAATTTCAGTTTCCTTTTTGGCTCCTGTTTTGTCTGGTTCAGTGACTGCTTCACTGGTCTTCTGGGGAAAGTTCTGTTGTTATAATAGAAAGAAACTTCAAGAAGAAATGTTGGAAGAGAATGAAAGATGGGGAATTCGTTTTAGTTCAGATTTCTCATAGATGTAAGAGAATTGGATGATTTACTAAGCAAAGTGCATCTGACATGAAAGAAAGAGGTAGATAGCTTTAAAAATGCAATTGTGTGCTTCATCTTAATATTTATAAAAATAGACACATCTTGGTAGTCCTTTAACCCTTGTAGAGAATACGTTTGCTTTTAAGAATACTGAGATAACACCAATCTTATAAATGTTATAAATGGGTTCCAGACTGGATAAGATTAAAAGAGACCTGCTGGATTAGACCAAAAGTTCAAGCCATATGAAGCAGAGATCATCCAGGCTTTCCAGAATATCCAGTAAATGAAAACCCACAGTCCCCTATCACCATCACCACACACAGCATCAGACATTTCGTGGCATATTGCTTTATGTACTGAAATTACATGTAGCTATCATAAGGAATCTATTGGTAAATTTTTGATTGCCGCTAATCTTCTTTTCAGGTCATCCAGATCAGAAACTATCATCATGTATCACTTCTCTCTTAACTAGAGGAGCAAAGGAGATTATTTGTTTTATCCATCCAGAAAGAAGAGGATCTGTATTGAATAAAGCAATCCTATACAGATTTGAGGAACAAATCTATTACTCTTTGCAATTTTGTAACCAGAAAATAGAGCAAAAGCTCCAAGACTGTTTATGTGTTATCAGAGATGCAGCCTCAGTGTATATTCTGCTTGGACAGGAAAATGCAGTAGTTTTATGGAAGACTTTCCTATACAGTGGAATTTATTTAAATTACTAATGAAGGAATAAATCTAAGAAAGGGAGACGTTTACTGCAACCTTATTCACACAGGCCTTTTGTGTATATGGGGCGAAGAGGGGGAGGGAAAGCTTTGTATTGCGTTAAAACTCCTCTTTGCCAGAATAATGAATTCTACAAGATTCTGTTAAAGGAAGAACCTCCCTGTCAGGAAGAATACTAAGCACTCCCCACTTGATCAGGATAATGCCTGCCAAAGAGATACCCTTTTGTGGAAATGAGATGGAAACAAGTCACTTGTTTCTATAGCAGGAAAGATGTACACAGGAAGGTTAGTAGCAATCAGAGCTGCAAAGCTTACCATGTTTGGGGTCTTGCTGATCTCTCTCTGGGCAATGTTCCCAGAACAGAGATGAGTTGATTGCACCTGAGGCAATTGTGGGATGGGTGTTTGCAGACAGTAGCCTTCTGCTTGCTCAAAGCAAACCTGATCTCTGTTTTCAGATGGATTTGCCCATGGGAAAGAGGATATAATTGGTAGTGGAAATGTGTGACTATGTTTTCTGCAAATATTATGCCATTTGAGGTAACTTCCCAGGAGTATACTGTACTAATGCTATTAGTCATATTTATTTAATGCCTGTTCACCAATGCAGTTCACGTACTTTAAGCAAGTACAGTAAGTTGCATGAAGATCTGATATACTTTGGGTTACATATTTTGCATGGGTGCAAAACAAATACAGGCCAAAATCTTACATTGAACCAAAAATTGGATCTTTGTGTCATATGTACACATGGCATGAAAGTATCATGTGCTTATAATGGGCTATACCATCAGAAATGTCTCCAATTTCTGAGTTATCAAAGGTGATATAGTTTCAATATAAAACAAATTTACAGACATTTCATTGCCTGATGTGTTCGCAGTTTTTATGCCTCATGTTCTTCTGTCCAGTTATGATACCAGAACATGAAAAGACATAAAACCATTAAACAGATTAATTTGATAAAGATTCCAAATAACAATAGTTCCCCTAGTTGGAAATAGGAATAGGAAATAGTCAAATAGGGAAGCTATCCCTTTTCATCTGAATGGACTGTCCTCAAGGTCAAAAAGCTGTTTTGACTTTTTTATTATTAAGTCCATAGAACAGTATGTACATGTGCCAGTTTGTGATTACAATAACATGCAAAAAGGTAGCTTAGGAGTTGGAACTGATTGCCTGATACATCAGAATGACTTACATTCCCAGATATGAATCTATTTTTGAGTGACTATATATCAATGATATTAACAGCTAAATTTGGAGAAAACCAAATCCTTTGTTGTTGTCATTGTTAAACCAGACCCATTTTTATTATTTTGAACTGCAAAGGTTCCTTACATGGCTCCTTCTTTCCTCAAACACACCTCTTTCTCTGTCTCTGTCTCTTTCTCTCCTGCCCTTTTCTCCTCAGAATCCATCCCCATCAACTCCTGGAACCAAAATTTATTTCTGATGGGTGGTGGCCTCCCATCAGAGAGATCG
>JANHZU010002980.1:53338-67439 GCA_032468055.1 Acrochordus granulatus
TTATGTAATCTTCTTCTGTCCCTGATTTTATCCAACATTTGTATGACTCTTTTTTCAACTTTACTACTTCTTTAACCTAAATTTAATTGCACAGTGGTGTGCAATGCGTTTGATCCCATTTCATCTTATTCCACTTTTCCTTTTTTCTGCATAGTTCTTCTGTGATGCTAAGCAGGGTAGGTAGGGTATTCTTTCCATTTATCCTCCACATTTCTCACCTCTGGTGACAGTTGGTTAAATGCTGTCTGCACTTTTTGTTGTAACTGTTCTGTTATTACTCCTTGTTTAAGTTTTGCTATCTTAATTAATTCTGTTTTTTTATTTGATCTTTTCTTGTTAATATCAGCTTTGTCATTACATGCTGTTAGCTCCATAATCTTATGATTGGTGTCACATAATCCATTGGGGATTGCATTTGTACTGAATATTCTGAATCTTCTTTTTACTCTTGTTAGTTTGTTATCAATCTGACTTTTAGTGGTGATGTCATTCCATTTATACCATGTATAACATTGTGAGTCTTGGTGTTCAAAAAATGTGTTGGTGATAAAAAGATGATGTTGGCTGCATAAATCCAGTTTCCTTTGCCTATTCATGTTTCTTTCACTGCTCTTTGCAGCATGTGGGCCAATAAACTATTCTTTCTTCTGTTGGTAGCTACTTTGCAGTTGAAATCTCCCATAATATTTAGGAGGTGTGGTGGCATAGCGGCTTAGTACACCAGTTGTGTTGACCAGAAATGGCCAGCACTCTGGTTTAATCTGCAGCTCCACATGACAGGATGAGCTTCCGTCACTTGCCTCCAGCTCCTGCCCACCCAGCAGTTTGAAAGCAGGTAAAAACAGGCGATTAGATAAAACGGGTACCACTTTGGTGGGAGCTGGCTGGCTACAGTGGGAGTGGCAAGTCGGAGTTGGATTTCCCTCCCACTGGGGTTGGAGCAGGAACTGCAGAGGATGCCCGGATGTGAACATCGCCAGCCAGTGTGGGGCGGGGGGCGGGGTTGGTAACACACAATGTATAAACATCTAATTGATTGTAAGCTGCCAAGAGTCTTTGGAGATTGGTGGCATAGAAATGTGTTAAATAAATAAATAATATACAGTGTGCTGTTAGCTTCCACTTTCCCTATCTCCTCAAATAGTTCATTGAAGAATTCATCCTTTTGTTGTTCTGTATAATTATCATTGCATGGGGCATATAATTGTATATTTGCTTCAATTTGCAATTTGTCTCCTCTCTTGACTTTCATTATTATTATCCTGTCCAAATAGTTGTTGATGTCAAGTATGCATTTTGCTGTGTCTGGATGTACCAAGAAGCCCACTTCCTTCTTTGCCGTGTCCCCTCCCAAGTAAAAAAACAAGTATCCTTTGTGAATTTTCTTCCTACCATGTCCTTTGCATCTTATATCAGCTAGTCCCATCATCTTGATCCCTCTTCTTTCCATTATTTCTAAAATGTCATCTGTTTTATTTCCCAAACTGGTTGTGTTCAAAGTTTCTATTTTGTACTTTCCTGTTCAGTCTCTTAGTTCTTTAACATTGCCGTGGTTATTTCTCATTTGATCAGTCTGTTTGTATCTCATTGTACTTTCTGTAGCAATGTGATATCTGTTGCCAGTTTGCTAGGCCTGTTGCAACTTCATCACAGCCCCTTTTGTCAGCCTATTTCAGGTTGACCCAGGATGGCCTTCATGGCTGCTGTAATGGTCCTGTGGCACAAGGCCACGGCACAGTTCACCCTATCCTAGCAATCCCTTACTTTGTCCTGCTACTGCCTCTGTTGAGGGATTGGATTCTGAAGGCTCCTCTCCAAGATTTACCCATGTCCAACTCTACTTATGCTTTTCAAACTCATCTATGAATATATTTTTCTCAAAATCTTTGTTCTACTTATGGAAAAGATTTCATCACATTTCTCTAAAGGGACAAGGACATACATAGCAATTTCACAGCATGATAGCAAAGCAAATGGAATAAACTTCACCCCAACTGAGATGTTAGTTTTGTTGCTTTTTCTTAACAGCCTGGGACAATGTTTTTCATCTTTGACAGCATCTCAGATTTAATATTATTCCTGAACATAAGAAAAAGGAAACAACAATTTTGCTAAAAAAATGATGCCCTGCTTGTACAGAAAAGTCTGCAGTGTAAGAGAGACGTGTACAAAGAGAAAATGCCCAAAATGTTCTTAGAGAGATAACATTAAAATAAAAGTTAACCTCAGCTTTGGATCCTCACTGTATGCACAGTGCATGGATTTTGAACTTGGTGTGTTAACCTTCTGGCCTACAAATCCAGTGTCTTAACCACTAGGGCATTGTGTCCCCAGATATAAACTATACACATGTATAAGAACAAGATGGGAAACCTTCTCTATCATGTGTCTTACTATTAAGTGTCTTAGTGGTTCAGATTATTCTCAGCTTTCTATCTCTGATGCCATAATACAGAAGTCCACAACCAATTTTCTTTGGTCTCTAAGTGCTAGATAGGAAAGACCGTTTGGTTGAATGCCAGAATTGTAAGTTCACTTTGAAAGCGGAACCCAAGACCCAAAAGGTGGTGGTCTTCCCACTGGAAGACTATCAGAATCTTCTCCATTCCCGCTGGAGATGTTCCAGCAACATATGACTGTATGTCAAGGAATACAAATTTAATTCAAATTTAATAAACAGGCTTCTTCTCCTGGAATGGAATTCAGAATAAACTGTGGAGATGATGTGACTTGCTGCATCCAGATTTTTTTTGTTTGTTTGTTATGGAGATGATACTATTCACCTCCATGACCCAAATGCTATTTATGTTTGGCCTTGTTGAAGGGTTTCACATTGCTTTGGAGACTTCCTCTAGTTCTTTTAGGAGGCAGAATATTTTTTTGTATATGTACTGTAGAGAAGGCTACGAAAACAACCCACAATTATATAAAGTGACTCTTTTCTTTGCTGGTTAGAAATAAAATGCGAAATTTCCTGTGAGTCAAGATTGACTCCAGATGGCTTCATGGACAGACCCAAGCTGTTTTCTCAACAACAGTACTTTCTTCTGAGATATTAAATTTGCCTAAGAGAAATAAATGCTTACAGTGGAGCTACAGATACCCCCCATGCTATGTTATCATCTTAAACGATAAAGCCTACTTAAGATAATTATATATTCATTCATATATCCATCTGTCCATCCGCCCATTCATTTCATTTATATAGCCACCCATCTCATGTTCATGACTCTGGAAATAGATTCCAAGCCAGAACAAACTCCATTTGAAAAGTAGTTTTTGACTGGCCAGCTACAGCAATCCAGGAGATTTGTGGCTTGGACTAATGAGCAGATAATGTTGCAGAAAAATATGAAAAAAAAATACAGAAAGGTATTCCTTGAGCAGGTGAGACCTGACACTGATCAGATTTGGGGTTAGGGAAGGTAGGATAGGGGCCCTCCCCAACATTTATATATATATATGTACTCAAAGAGTTTGCTTTGACCTCTAATTCACCTGTCAAAAATGGTTTTATGTTACACTCCAAGCTGAATAATTGTATTTCTAAGATCTACTTAGATTTGGTTGCACATCTGGACTATTAGATTGATTCATTTTTCCCATCATTTTCTTTGCTTTGATATAATTTTAAACCCACATTGTATAGTTGGAAAAGCATTTCAAAGGACAGAATAAAATACATGTCAATGGAATATCTAATACTAAATCTCTTTCCATCTCTCTGCAATCTGTGATTACTCTTGCTATTTTCTAAGTATTTTCCAGCCCTTCTTCATGCTATAGAAAAAAGAACATTATAAGAATATGAGGGTAAAAACAGTGAAGGTTTCTCTTTTCAGTATTGCCCAAAGACATGTGGTCTTTGTGGTTGGCATGACTATATGTCAAGGCAGACAGAATGCTGTTATCTTCCCACCAATTTAGGCAGTACCTATTTATCTACCTGCATTTTGCATGCTTTCAAATTGCTTAAGTGGCAGGAGCTGGGGTGAATAATGGGAGCTCACCCCATTACCTAGTGCTTGGGTCTCAAACTCAGGCTGCTGATCTTCTGGATGACATGCCCAATGTCTTAATAGTGGCTGGCACCAATCCACCTCCTTTCATGACTTTCAGCAGAACCCTGGTAAAACCTCCTTCTCCTTAGTGAACCTGTGGAATTGTCCACCACTTTGCTGAAAACAAGAGAAATAAAGGGAACCATGGACTACCAGAAAACTGCATCCTCATCCCAGCATGTTCCCAAGGCCGCCTTCCTTCATGGAGGAAGAGGGCTCACCTGTCGACAGCCATCACCACCCAGCTAGCCTACCTTGCCAATAGGCATTTGACTTGCTTCCTTGACCTTTCTTTACCACCTACCACTATTACAAGATTTCAGATTTTGGAGTTGGTTCCAAAGCAGCCAATTGCCACTTGCCCATTGGGATTTGCCACCAACCACTTAGGCACAGGGACCAAGAGAAGAGGATATTCCCTTTCCATCTTCCCTTGCACCATGCAACTTGCGGGTTTCTGAAAAGTGTAGTGTGGCACCAAAATGGCCACAACTTTGCCCAATTTCAATCTCACGGGAGTAATGAGTCCCAGATTTTGGATGCGTTCTGTAAGATAGAGGTACCTTGGTTCAAAAATGATTGCCCTGTGATGCACCATTTCACCCAATTGAAAGTTACAAACAGACAAATGGACACAAGAATTTTAGTGGTATATAGATGGAAAAATTGCTCCATAGAAATGGGGCCCTTACTTTCTCCTTGTTTCAAGCATTTTATGTGACCTCTGCTTCTGCTCCTCAGCCATGCTTGTGTGCTTTTACATGCACCCAGTCCTCCCAAAACAAAAACCCAACCCATAGAAATAAATGTTGGATCATTCATGTTCCTTCATCTGTTTAGCTGTCTATAAGGAATTGTCTCCAGATTCTTGATCTCAAGTTTTAAGGAATTGTCTCCAGATCCTTGATCTCAAGTTTCCCATACAAATGTCCTTCTTGAGAATAATCAGGGATTGAAGAACAAGAGTTGCTCTGTTTCAGGGATGGGGAAGAGCAAATTTTGGAAAATTGATTTAATGGAAAACAGCACGTTCCCCTTAATTGGTGATTGAGAAAGTTGTCTGCTGGTAGTTGGCAAAAAGAGGAAAAGCTTTGGCAGCACGTATTTGCTTTGATTTTTTTTTAAATCATGCTGTATTGTTACTTTGAGTGTTTTGTTTCTTGCTTTCTGAATGCATCCCCTCTGACAATATTTATCTTTGAGAACTCAGATTATGCTGAGAATTAAATAAATTCATGTACAAGCTGAACACAATAGAAAGAATGCTTGTGAATGGTGGCTTTGGCATTGTGATATGTGGCTGACAATGAAACTGCAGGCAACTATTCTATTCTTCTCCAGAGAGCACCAGGATGAGGCTACACATGAACTTCAAAGCTTCAATATGCCTCATTTCCCTGAGATATTTTTTCTTGAAAACTCTAAAGGCTCCAGTCACAGGATCATAGAAGTGAAGAGGATCACAGAGAACAGTGAATCCTAATATCCTGCTCAGTGCAGAAATTCAAACAAAAAAGATCGTGGATGAACTTCCACCTGAAAACCTCCCGAGAATAGGAATCTACTGTATCTCTTGGTCATTGATTCCACTTCAAACTCTTCTTTCTGTTCCTAACATTCAACTGAAGCTATCTTAAAAAAAAGTAAAGATTTCCACTGCCAGTTGTGCCCGACTCATGGGGTGGTGCTCATCTCCAATTCACAGTTGAGGGAGCCAGCATTTGTCCAAAGATGCTTCTGTGGTCATGTGGCTGGCATGACTATATGCCAAGGCACACAAATGTGTTACCTTCCCACTGAGGTAGTACCTATTTATCTACTTGCATTTTTACATGCTTTTGAACTGCTTGGTTGGCAGGAGCTGGGGCGAATAACAAGAGCTCACTCCGTTACACGATGTCTGGGTCTTGAACTGGGGCTGCCAATCATCCAGGTGTCAAGCCCAGCATCTTACCCGCGAGGCCACCGTGCCCCTTGGAATCCACCTTAGTTTAATAAGTTCTTCCTATATGTCCAGTTTGGAACTGGACAATGAACAACACATGCTCAAGGGCAGCATGAGTAGTAAAATAATTATCAACAGTTCTTTTTCTTGTTAGAACAACAACAATGTGCCTCTTTTGAGCTTCTGAAATTGGGCAATTTTTGTAAGTTACATGTAGTCCTTGATTTATGAATGGTCATTTAGCAACTGTTTGAAGTCACAACAGATCCGTTAAAAGGTCCTTACAAACCCAGTTCCAAAATTCTGACAGCCAGGCCTCCATTGTCTTGTGACTGCATGTCAGGCACTGGGCAACTAGTCCACATTTATAACCATTTGCAGCATCCTATGGTCACATACCATATTCATGACATTTAAAATGGCCCATAGCAGACAATGGATTTACAAGAGTGGCAGTTGCTTAATGACTGCCACAAAAAAGTTCATAAATCAGATCAGGATGACCCACTTTATGAATGTCATGAATTACGGCCATGACGAACAGGCTCCATTATGATTGTAAGTCAAGGACTACCTGCTTTACACTTCCTAATTTCACTCAGTTCTCTTAAATGAAGAAAAAAGTAAACAAAACAAATTTGTTTCTTTCCAATGATTTCCAGTGGAGGACAAAAAGCTTCTAATTTCCAGATTAAAAAAGTGAGGCTTGGGTGTTGACCTGGAGTTGTGCACTATCTTATTACAGACCACAAATAAATCCATATGTACATCCTGTGGTCTGCTGGTATACCTCATTAAACTTCAAGGATAGTGACTTTTTATTTAAAAACAATTGAGTTTGTATTATAGGAATGTTACAAGACATCTGGTTTTTTTTTAATGAAATTGGGATTGCAAACTCTTGCTACTCAGCCTAATCATGCCCACATGTGAAGAGACAGATGGATTTCTAGATAGAACCTGAGTCAGTATCTCTAGCTTTTTTCAATAAAGCAAAACCAAGGCTGCAAAAAGTGATAGCATGTTGGCTAATCTGCAAAAGAGATGAGGGAGAGTTGTCTCACTGAGTATAAAAAGGTAAAGGTTTCCCCTTTCATTCGTGTCTGACTCGAGGGGGCAGTGCTCATCTCCGTTTCATAGCTGAAGAGCCAGTGTTGTCCGAAGACACTTCCATGGTCATGTGGCTGTCATGATTATATGCCCAGGCACATGGAATACCAAAGATGGTACCTAGTTATTTACCTGCATTTTGCATGCTTTCACACTGCTAGATTGGCAGGAGCTGGAGCAAGTGATGGGAGCCCACTCTATTACCCGGTGGCTCTTGGGTCTCGAATTGCCAAGCTGCCAACCTTCCGGCTGACAAGCCTAACTTCTTAACCTCTTGGCCACTGAGTATATTCAGTCCTAATTTCTACGGCCCTTCTTTCTCCTTCTTTATACAAGGAAGGATGGCAACACTGCTGCTTTCATTTTTATTTAATTTATTATTAAACTCATATCTCGCCCATTTCTCCTGGCAGCAACCCTTTCTGAAAGAAGTTTTTCCAAATGGGAGATGAAACCAAGTGGAAAGCAATATGAATGAGAAATACCATATATAGTAGTAAACCAGTCACTGTCCCCCCCAATCAGAGTATTTCTTGGTTGATTTTTCTTTTTGAGATTGGAGATTCAACCATTGGTCACAACAACAAAAATGTTGTCCAGCAATATTTAACAAAGATGCTCTGGTCACTCTTCAGGCAATCTGAAGGTCAGATGAACTCTTAAATATTCTGAGATACCCCCTTCATCTCTCCACTCCCATTCTCGATATGCAATAAGCATATTAGCCTTTGGGTTCCTGGTACTTTCTGAGCTTGGTTGTTTTTTTTTGCAGGCATTTCATTACCCAGCTCAGTAACATCATCAGTACTAACAGTAAACAATACCCAATCAAGGAATTACCAACTCAGACAAACAATCAAACAGTAAGCAACAGCCTAATCAAGGAACCACCAAGAACACTACTGCCAACACCAACAGGGCAAAGTATAAGTATATAAACAGAGAGCAAATCCCATTCCCTTCTAGCACTGATGATGTTACATAGTTGAGAAATGAAATGTCTGCAAGAAAACCAAGCTCAGAGAGCACCAAGGAACCCACAGTTCAATCCTGAACTATAAATAATATCTTCCATCAGCAAGTCAGCTTTTACATAGCTTTTAAATGTTTCTAAATGTTAAGAGTAAAGACTGGGAAAATGTGGAATGTGAATCTTGTTCTTACCATCACTGAATCCGCAACCTGCTTTCTGAAGTAAGAAACAAAATCAACCTAGAGGCAAATGAAGTCAACTTTGTTGGGTAGCATTTCCAAGCAAGCAAATTCTAACCTCAAAGGCCAGATCTTGTTTATCCAACAACTTCATTTCTGCAAGCTAGGGATACAGTTCAGGAAGATGACAGATCCTCCAAACATGATGTAATATTAAGGGATGGATAATTTGAAAAGAAGGAATTATTTCCCTTTTCATCTTTGAAACTTTGAAGTATCTGTCATTATTTCAGTTACATCAAATGTTTAACTGGGCCAAATGCCAACATTTGGGGAACTACACACAAATTTTTTTGCAAGTGTTTCTGAAAACATGTAACCTCCCCAGATGGGGAAGAAGGAGTGTGCCAAATAATCCCTGGGTAGAAAGTATCAGCTTCCAATGGACAATTTCTATTATCTATGAGATTTTTTTTTTAATAAAAGGGCTCAGGCTTCACACCTGCCATCTGCACATACATGGTAAAATACATGCCATTACAACACATATCTTACCTCTTTTGTACTTGCACCACAAAGCAGCATACAGGTGCTTTGGGAAGAAGCTTGTGTCATGAGATCACAACACACTTTAAAAAATAATAAAATTCCAGCTTCCTGGAGACATACCTGGGGCTGGATAATTATGGCCAATAAGCTGCATATGATTTCCCTTCCCATCAGGAACCTCATTTGCAGCTCCTTGTTGCTAAATGCATCATTGACATCCAGCAACCAAATGTGCACATTTTGATAGCACATTTTTGTCCCATTTCATATATGTTGCCTTCTTGTAAGATTCCAGGGTCATGCTACATCTGTGAAGGCTGGAATTGCAATCCGAAAAAAGGATGCTTTTGGTTGCCAACAGTTTAAAAATTGTCAAGCATCCATTTGTGCTCAAAAGCACTTTTTTTCCTTTTGAATCTGAAGCACCATGATTTGAGTATTGATGTAATGCAGCTAGTCCTTGACTTAAAACTATCTGTTTAGTGACCATTCAAAGTTACAACGGCACAGAAAAAAAAAAGGCAACCGGTCCTTGCACTTATGACCATCATAGCATCCCCACAGTCATGTGATCAAAATTCAGGTGTTTGACAACTGGCATGTATTTATGACAGTTGCAGCATCCCAGGATCATGTGATTTCCATTTGTGACTTTCCCAGCTGGCTTCTGACAAGCAGAGTCAATGGGGGAAGCTGGATTTGCTTAACAACCATGCGATTCATTTAAAAAACTGCAGTGATTACTTGTCAACTGTGGCAAAAAAGTCACAAAATAGAGTGCGACTTACATAACAACATCTTGCTTAGCAATGGAAATGCTGGTCCCAGTTGTGGTTGTAGATCGAGGATTACCTGTCGTGCGTTTTTGGATAGTATATGCAGTGTAAGCAGGAAATTTCCCCTTCACGGTTTTATGAGCAGCTTGGTGCTATTCTAATACAATGCCAAATAATTCTGTCACCAAAGTTCAATGACAACCTTACGGCTATACATCTCGGTGGCAATTACAGGACAGGGTTCCCAGAGCTGCTCCAGAAGAACTGAACGAGGCGGTGCATTCAAACCAGGGTCTGTAGAATCCACTCCTGTTCTGGAGGCACCAATTTATCCTTTTGTGACCCAACACAGCCAACGAAAGCGTGGCTCTGGAAGCTTTTGGAGAGTGATCTTGGTCGCCTAGTTCACTGGCTAAGAAAATGGAGCTTGACTTTTAGCACACTGTTCCTTTTTCTTCCCTGCGGCTCTAAGTACAACACTCGGCATGGAGGCGCTTCTGTGTTTGTTTAAGATGTGCTGTGTTTTGCAAGCTGTGAACAAAAGTCAGCAGTTCTCTTAGAATGACGCAGCACAATATTTTAGACTCCACTCTCTCGTGCTCTCGAAGCAAGGTACATTTGGTGAGCTGCCTTCTGTTCTCTATGTATTCTTGCTGGAGGTGGAAGCTACAGAGAACCCTGAAAATATGAATAATAATTTGTTTGTCCCATGAGAATCTTGCATGTGTGATGTTCCCCACACTGAAAAGAAGCCCTCTGTTTATTCATATCCTTGTACCCAGGACCTCTTTTTTATTTTATTTTATGCCTCACTTTTATTATTTTTTATAAACAACTCAAGGTAGTGAACATATCTAATACTTTTTCATCCTCATATTACCCCCACAACAACCCTGTGGGGTGGGGTGGGCTGAGAGAGAGCAACTGAGAATCACCCAGCTGGCTTTCCTCCTGGAGGCAGGACTAGAACTCACCATCTCTCGGTGCTTGGCCCAAAGTCACCTAGCTGGCTTTCATGCTAAGGTGGGACAAGAACTCATTGTCTCCTGGTTTCTAGCCTTAACCAACTTTAACATGGATGCACCATGCAAACTTGGTTGAGCAGCATTGTGCAACCGTCTGCAGTGCACTGTGGTGGCTTAGCACAACCTGGGAGTTGCAGTGTTCACAGCAGGAGACCCAGTTTGATAAGACTACAAGACTATATTGCATATTCTATTGATACAAAAGAATCGATGATTCAAGGCTTTTACTTTCAAGCTAGTCTTTGACAGCAGATTGCAAACTTTCCCCTATTTATCAGGGATGCTTTTTTTTAACTTTAAGAAAAATCTGCCGGGGTCTCCACAGTAGGAACAACTCAAATGAGTAGTAGTTAGAGACAGACAGGTAATTCTTCTGTGGGAGGTTTTAAATCAGGCACATTGCTGAAGGTTGCTCACCATGAGCATGTGTGCTGCAGGTGTTAAAAATAATATTTATTTATTAGGGAAGTGCATCAAAAAAACCTTTAGAGTATACAGTTGTAGTGCTTATCTGCACCTTCTTAAACTGAAGCTTAGTTTTTCTTTGGATCATGTTGCAAGTAGCCACACAACCCAGGAAAAGATGCAGTTGCTTTAAAGAGTTACAAAACCTGTTCCCTTTGAATCTGAACCTCTGCAAAGCCTGTTATGTCTTGCATTTAAATCCATTTGGCTGCACCAAGAATTTGAAAGAGCTTGGTATGAAATGTCTTAGCAGGAGTGACATATCCCTCCTTAAGACTTTAAAGCAGCTACATCCTTTGGAAAGTTAGCAGCAGCTGCTTTGAAAGCTTTCTCAGGTCACCTGCACAAGCATGCCCAGACAAGAGGAGGTGACCATGCCCAAAATACAGAGACAGCCAGGGAGAATCTCTGCAGCAGAAATGCTTAGTTTTTAGACGACATGCTTGCTTCAAGACTTTGAATCAGGTGGGTTCGCTTATACCAACGTACTTTCCAAAGTGGCCCTTTTTGCCCAGTTCTAATCGTCTGTCAAACCCACTGATAAGATCAAGGGAGCAAAATCTATCTAGATTTCATGCTAATCTGGTGTAAATTCTGGCTCTTGGAAATTGCAGAAAGCGTTTCCATTGTCATGTGTAGTGAATTCATCAAGGCAGAATCTCTCGGAGTGATCTGAAATGCTTCTTCCCAGCTTTCTTGCTTCGTGAACTAAGTTGCTGCTTATGAGATAAGCTACCAAACCAATTTCAATCTCTTAATCATTTATGTCTACTTCCCCTACCATTTCCCCCCAAATTCCCCATCAGGACCCACATCTTTACTCTTTCTTCAAAAGGTAGTCTGATAGGATGCCCCTTACCATCATAAATTATGATGGTCATAAAGTGTGTTGATCACGTGACTGATCTGATTTTATGATCTTTTCTGTGATGGTTGTAAAGCAGCCACCATGGTCGTTAAGCACATACCATGGTCGCTAAGCGAACCCATGGCTCACTATGGGATAGAAATTGGTTTGCCAGAAATTGGAAACAGATGCCAGTTTTTGGCAAAACCATCATAAAATGAGGTCATGTGACCGAAGGACACTGCAAATGGTCATAAATGTGGCCCAGTTGCTAAGCACCCGAAGAGCAGTCATGTAACCTGGCCGGTGGGGGGAGCCCAACTGTCAAAACTTTGAATCTGGGTTGTAAATATCCCCCAGGTAGGTCGAACTGTGAATGGTCACTAAGTGACCAGTCATAAGACGAAGACTACCTGTATTAAGGTCTTCTATTCCTCCACATACAGATGTCATGCAGATCTGCTTTGCTTCAGCAAATACCCTCTCTGTTTCATTTCTCAGCCTGCTTGGCAGCACAACTGCATTAAAAGGGTTTTCAAGCCATCTCACATTAGGGGTGGCAGCAAAAGTAGAGCATTTTGACCCAAAGGCAGAGTTTTTGATGCACCCCCTCAGTGGCGAAGAAACTCAGGTCAGCAGGGGAAAGAAGGAGTGAGGGTCATACGCTTTTTTGTCCCAGCACTTTGCAATGATCAATCGGGTCTCCTATTCCTGCCTAAGCTGCTGTGAAACATCCCTCCCCTGAGGGAGGAGAGGAAGAAAAGGAGACTGGTGATGGCTCTGCTGGAGAAATGTCTGACTTGAGAGTACCAATGGTAGCATCTTCCTCTCTTCCTCATTCCTTCCTCCTTGAGATCATCTTCAGTATCCCAAATGGAACAAAACTCAGTCAGACAAATGCCCGTCTTTGTGCAGAATTTCTTCCCTCCCTCCCTGCCTTATTATTATGAGTAGAAAAAACATTAACTTTTCATATGAAGGTATTTTTGGGTGGTGGTAGTGGTCGTGATGGTTTCCAAATCTCAGAACAATCTCTAAACTTGAAGATAAGAACGAACGGGTAAAATCACTGAAGCAAGTTACAAATAAATAAATAAAGCAATAAAGCAAGCCCATCAGGCACAATTATCACCATCTTCCCCCCATAATTCATTATAATTCTTGATGTTTCATTTTCCCTGATAAATATTTAAGAGAAGACGAAATGGTTTGAAAATAATTTCATTGGTGGAGTGGTGGAAATGCTGGCTAGAAGTGGAGAGACCCAGTTCTAGACCCCCATTTAGTCACAGGAGCTCCGTGGGAGATCTTGGCCAGTCCCTTCCTCTCAGCTCAAATGTCACTGTGGCACAGGGTGAAGAGATTTCACTAGAAGTAGGGAGACCTAGATTCCAGTCCTCCTCAACCATGGAAGCTCCCCTGGTGTTTCTGATCCAGTTCCTCTTCCACAGCCCAAGAGCCAGTGTGGGATAGTGGTGAAAGTGTTGAACAGGAATGGGGAGACCCAACTTCTGAATCTCAGCCACAGAAACTCACTGGGGAATTTTTTGCCACATTTACTTTCTGCACAACAACTCCGTGGAGTTATAGTTGTGGGGGAACTGTAAAAAGGAAACCCTCAATACATCAAAAGAAAAGTAGGATAACATCTAAGAAATAAGGCAGCCAGGGTGAAGTAGTGGTGAAGGTGTTGAGAAACCAAGGTATAATTGACCCTCAACCATGGAAACTCCCTGGAGGATTTGGGGCCATACAGTCTCTCTCAATCCAGCCTATGCAGGGTTGTTGTGATAACATGAGGACAGTTTAAGAATATAAAATGATGAAGAATATAAAATAAGGGAATCCTTCAAATAAGGAAGGTAAAGCTAAAGGTTTCACCTGCCAGTCGTGGCTGACTCTCGGGGGCAGTGCTTATCTCCAATTCACAGCTGAGAGAGCCCAGGTTGTCTGAAGACGCTTCCATGATCATGTGGCTGGCATGACTGTATGCCAAGGCGCACAGAATGCTGTTATTTTCCCACCAAAGGTGGTACATATTTATCTCCTTGTATTGTTACATGCCTCCCCAGTGAGGCACCACCTTGCTGTGGCTGGGGGGCTTGTGTGCTCTAATGAAGATGAGAGCTCTGCCAGAGGTTCAACCATACTGGACAGGTCTCATCAGAGGA
>JANHZU010002980.1:106746-118593 GCA_032468055.1 Acrochordus granulatus
GAGTGTCAAGTGCAATGGGTAGAGAGAGGCCAACAGGCGCAATCCTATCCAAGGCCTTGGCTGCCCTTTGGTCCCAGGACAGAACCAAAGCTGAAGCAGGAATGTGCAGCAATACCGCCAAGACATCCTCCAACTTCTTCTGAAACCCTTCCAGGTCAGTCAGTCACCAAATTAGTGCGGAGCTGATATTATTGTTATATTCTTATACACAATAATGTGAAATCACAGTTGCCAGTTCTTAGCTGGTGCTAGCCTTCATTAGCATTAAGTTCTTCCCAAGAACCTAGGAGGTTGTAATGTATCAGTGTAGTATATGTGCAGATCTAAGTAATGTGACCTTTTTGGAATTGACAGAGGAAAATGTTGTCAATGCTCAGATTTTCTAAGTGTCATCCAAGGCTTTTGGTTATGGCACCCAATGTATCAATAATCACTAGAACCAGCAATGCTGGTTTATTTATATTATATTATTTATATTATTATATTATTTATATTATTATGGTTGGTCACACAATCAGCCAGATGTTTAGAATAAATTCTAATTTTCTAAAAAGCCAATTCTCCAAAATATAACATACTTCCTTCCTTGAACATTATGAAGTAGAGATAGTTAGCTATTTGTTGGGGAAATTGAATTTGAATTTTTTCTTTGAGCAGAGTTGAACCTGATTGCATAAATGATTTATTCCAGCATCACAGTTTACTGTGCATCGAAGTCTCTATCCCACTAGACTCTTAAAAAATGGAATTTTTAAAATTAAAATTAAGAAACAACCAGAAGCTGGCATGCTGTCCAGCAAAGTACACTCTCTACCATCACCTTAACTGCCAAGAATGCCTCAAATTTCTACAAAGGCCCTACAGGTATTCTTAAATAAGGTATTTGAATAAGAATAAATATTCTTAAGTAAGAAACATGCTAAGGAAATGCAAAACCATGATATATTGGAAATGAGCCTTTGTGCACAGGAAAAAAGAAAGACACTTATAGTAAAAAACAGCAGAGTCCCCAAATGTAATCAGTCTGCTTTGAGAAATATGGGTGTACTATATGGTGTATGACGACTAGAGATCCCATTTGATTTTTATTTTACTTATTTATCAGATTTAGAAAGTGCCCATCTCCCTCACAGAGGGATTCTGGCAGTACACAAGTAAAATAGTAAAACTTAAAAACAGTCTATATAATTTAGATAAGAGGCAAGGAGAGTTAAAATTCAACAGTAACATTTAATTAAAAGGTAGGGGAGGGCCTTAAGGGTGCTAATAAGACCCATGGTTGCATGCTCCTCTGTGAGCCCCAAATTATGAATAATGAATAAGCTAGGAGAATGGGGGGCTGCCTCGCTCTGGAGGAGAATGTTTTAAAGAGTGAGGGCAATGGCAGAGAAGACCCTCCCTCTTCCTGGACCGCACTAGTCACAGTTCTGTAACAGATGGGGTCTGCAGTAGTCCAAACAGGAGATGACCAGGGCATGAGCGACAGAGCTATTGATAAACATGTTTAAACAGGGACGGTCTTCTTGTTAGTCATTTCATGCTGGCACCAGTGACACAGTTTTAAAATGTCATCACCACCTGAATCTGCATCTCAAAATAAAACCTATTTGACCTTGGAAGGACCACAAAATATGAAGCCGCACTTTAGACAGTGATTCCATAATGATCTATATGCTTAGCCCAACAAGCTACAAATTTAATTGCAGTATGCTACTCCAGGAAGTTCTCCATAACTTATTTTACTTGGAGGGAAGTGTGCCCAAGAGGGATAATTAGACAACTTTCACTCATAGATTACCTTTCCCACCATTGACAATAGTGAGATATTTAATACAGTCCTTGCTTTGTCTTAGAAACTGCTGGTTTTTCATTCTGCAGAAAAGACCCATTTTTATCCTAATTGCCACTCCCCATCTAGTAGGTATTAGCCACTAAATAATAATTTAAAGTAGAGCTGAGCACTGCATGGACCATTTCAGATGGAGTTAGAGAAACTGCTTAATGAGTTCCTTGATTCCCAACAAGAAGCTGCTGACACTATCAAAAATTGAGTAAAATATCACTTGGATGGATTTCATCCACAAAGTTTGTATAAATTATCAGAAGCTAGGTAAAAGTATCCTTCTACTTTGGGTTTGAATGTTTGCCCATTTTCAAAGGTTTCATTGCGTATCATATTCAGTTGGTTGTAGCCAAACTGGAAAATCATTAAGGTATGATTCAGTCTCCAGAAGGTCTGTTGGCACCTGGCTGCAACACTAGAAGGTGAAGGCATCAGTGGGAAATGCTACATGGCACTGTGGTTGGCCATGCAAGGTATACTGTAAAATGAGATGCTGTAAAATTGCATCCTTTAGTCAGCTGAAAGATCCCATTCCCTAAGAACTATGGCGAAGTTCCTGTCATAGTGACTTTGTATCTTGCAGTGACATAATCCTGAAGTTAATTTTATGATTGGAGAGAAGCCAGAAATGCATCAGAAATGCTGTTGAAATCTGGCATTACTTGGCTTCTTAGGGCAGGAGATATAGTCCATTTTCAAATGAAGTAGCATTTGAAAGTGGCTTTACTTGTGGACAAATATTTTGGTCTTTTGGTACTGCTGGGTTGGCCACAGAACTACGGAAGGGGCAAAGGGTGAGCATGGGGCTTCAGCTGGGTGATTGTGGATATCACCAAGATGTTTTTTTGAATACCCCCCGCTCCTGGATGCCTTTGGAGATGGCATCAAGTAATTATGGTAATTTCACTGAGAAATTATTGGAATCTATGGTAGATATTTTACCGCAGAGTTTAATGGTTAAGGTTCTGGTCTTGAAATCAGGAGACTGTGAGTTCTAGTCCTACCTTAGGCATGTAAAAGCGGTTGGGTGTGTTTGGACCAATCACTCTCCCTCTCAGCTCAACCCACATCACAAGGTTGTTGTGGAAGGAGTATTAAATATGGGGAAAATAGGAGTATTAAATATGTTCCCTGCTTTGAGTTATTTATAAAAATAATAAAGATGGGATAAAAATCAAATAAAAATGTGTTAAACAATCCCTCACATTTACTTTTTGATTTATTTTATTTATTAAACTAGTATGCTGCTGATCTCGCAAAGGCAACTCTATGCACTGTGTTTCACCAAACAGGCTCCTTCCACACATATGCACATGCACACTCACAAATAGTCAAGCATGTATTTATTTATGAAAATAAAGCAGTGCATAATCCTGGACTCTTAAGTTTTATTTTTTACTATTATTCAGTGCAAATGATCCAAGGCAATTTGCTTTAAAAGGAGAAGTGAATCCTGGAAAATATTTTCAATGGAGGAGAATAATTCTCTTGCAGTTCTTTGACTATGAGGTAGCCAAGATGTGTATATGTTTGCACATATACGTGTGTGCTGTTGTATCTATCTCTGTTTAATCCTCTGGCAGTTCCCATGCCTTTGTTGAATACTAAAGAAAACAGGAGGACATTCTACCTCTTGTACATTTTCTGTTACTGTCCTCCTTACCCCTCCTAAAAAGGAGTCCCACCCTTGAGAAAATCACTGGAGAATTTCTCTTTCCCTCAGAGAATACTATAAACTTCAGCCACATCATTTCCGTTCCACAAATCGACTGGAGAATTGGAAAACCTTGTTTGTGCCCAGCTTTATCAAAAATACATCAAATTAAAGAAAATGCTTGTATACAGTGAGGCTGCCAAGCACCCAAAATGCAGTCATGTAAACTGCATGAAGGGGGGAATAGACAATGTTTTACAACAGCCAGAAGTCCTTTATGAGTTGTAAAGCACCCTTTCCAAGATAATAATAACTCTGAGTGGTAGCTAAGTGACCAGTAATAACTCGAGGAGTACCTGTAAAGAAGTTTGGAAACCTGAGAAGCTGAGATTCATACCTATCCAGTGTAAAAAAAATCCCATTGATTTCAGTCGGAAACACTTGAAAGTAACACAGGACCTTTGACTACTGTCAGTATTTGAAAAGATGAGATCTGGAGTCAGGAGTAGCTGCTTCTTGGCTTCAGCTTTGTTCTGGAAGGAATATTAGCTGAAATATAGGGGAGTCTAATTTCTACCACGGAATTGGACCTCAGACTGCTTATGGATATTGTTTTGAGGGTAGATTCTGATACTTTGTGGTGATGGAATTAATGCATGCTAGAATATTTTTTTTATAATAAACGTAGGTTAACTATGAATCAGGATCCAAAATTAAGCTCATTACAAAAGGTATGGGAGATAAGCGATGCATCCATCAAAAATCAGAAAAATGCAGGGGAAATGTTGCCCGCAGACACCTTATCTTATTCCACATTGAATTATTTCTGGAATATAAGAAGCTGGAATATAAGAATCAGTTAGAGATGTTCAGATGGCTACAGGAACTTGCATGGGGGAGGAATCTCTGATTGTGAAACCTGGAGTCAGGTTTCACAATCATATTGAGAAATCTCGTAATTTGGTGATGAAGCTCATGCATTTGATACTGAAGAAAAGGTATCTCCAGACACTTCTAATACGGAGAGTCAGTGAAGATTAAGTAAATAGCACTGAGTTAGAGGGATCTCTTTTTCATGTAAAAAAGTTTAGACTGCCAAGGTAATTAAATCTGTCTGAGGAGCTGCAAACGTACACTACTGATGACTTTAGCAGAGACTTTAAAGCCAGTTTAGGAAAGTGGGAAAAGGCTAGAAGCCAAGAGACCGCACATTTCTTAGTCCTGCTTTAGGCTCAAAAGCTAACTGGACCAAACGTTTCTTCTCAGTTTTGGAAGGAATCAAGAGCAAACTACTTCTGAAAATGTTGCAAAGAAAACTGTGTGAATTTGTCCATGTAGTTGCCAGGAGTCAAGACCGACTTGAAGGCACAAATAAATACATACATAATTAAAAACAACAGCACAAATCTACCTGTTTTGAATACAAGCAACAATTATATTGTCCTGCTTCAGCTTGTAATATGGTTGTTCAGTTTTGCATGTTGTATGAAACCAGACATTGTGGTTCCTAGGCTGTAATTTATGCCTTATTGCAGATCCATCAGGTACTGTTAAACTTCACTGTCTACCAAAACTTGAAAATACCAGATGCTATTAAACTTCATTACCCATCAAGTTGTATCAATGTGCCAATGGACATTGGAGCTACAATCCAGCAGCATCTGGAGGACCAAGTATGTTGCATAGTATCTTTATATAAAATATTGTCTTGTTGTATATCCAGTACATCTTGCCTAAGCAAACTCTGGTATTGCACAACATGAGAGGAACTGAGGTCCTTGCAATTTTACATTTGAGACACTTTTCAGTGAAGATATGACACAACAGGACAATCTATGTCAAGAATAAGCTAACATTTGGGATAATAATGGATTTTGGGAAGAAGGTACAAGGATGAAGAAGCTATAAGGTAAAGTTGATGAGGCTGTAGCACACAGAACAATGACATTAGGATTTTCTGTAGAAAATTGTGAAATCACCATAGTCACCATTATTACCAGAAATAGTAGAAGCAGCATTAAAATGTGGTTAGTTTTTGTGTGTCTCCTTCTTCAAATGTAAGACCCCATCATTGGTTGATGCAGGTGGAAGCTGTTTTTGAGGATGGAGAAAAATTCAAAGTACAATATGATTTTAGAGTTCCAGGTTATCTGTCTCTTTTCTACAAGGAATAGATGTTTCCTGCCTCTGACTTACAAAGCCTCCCATATTGATTTATACCCCTCATATTAAGACCAGACCGGCACCCAAAATCCATGGGCAACATGCAGATTTCATTAACTATTTTTCACTCTAACAGCAGTCACCCCCAAACAACAACAACAACTAGATGAATAAATAAGGTGTGAAGGAAGATAATAATAATTCTACATAGGGATCACAGTAAATGAGTTGTAACTCTTTCTAAATAGAATAATGCATCTTTATTTTCTTGAAGACACTGGATGATTAAACATCCAGTAGAACTAGTAAATCTATCCCATATCTTTCTGCATTCTTCAAGAAACTTAGAAAGTTACACAATAGAAAGGCATACATAAGTTAAATATTTTCTGTTTGAAGCCAGAAATTAAGTTACCTCTGAGGGAGAAAAACACAATGAGAATTAACTTTACTGGCAATAAATCTTAACAACATTTCTGAGTTTGAAAGAACCTGACACTGTCAAATGAGAAGAAAAGACAGCTTGGTTTGTTGGGGTTGAGAATTTAAGGAATTTTTAATGTAATTATTACAGATGCCACTTGATCCAGAAAAACCTCTTTGCTGAAATGAGCTTTGTTTGATATTAATCAAATTTGCCTCCTTACACGAGATACTAAATTTAACAATTGCATCATACTGAATAAATCCACAGTCATTCAAATTCCCTACAAAGACAGATACATGTCTCCTGGCATTATGATTAACCTGTAGAGTGAAGGCAAACTTTCCCACAGAATTAAAAATCATGCAGCAACTTGAAAATATTGTCAGAAACTACTTTAAACCTGAGAGAAAAAGGTCCAGTGTGAATCCTTAGAAATTCAAAGCCCCAGTTAATGGAGATAATATGGTGGACAGCAAAATTCTCCTCTGCCTTTTTCATGACTTTTCATTAGTATGGAGGAAATAAAATATGCTTAGCAAAGGAGAAGAGAATTTCAGAGAAATTATCCAGGATGAAGTATGGCATTATAAATTATGGGGTATCCTTTATGGTACAATCCTCCCTCCAGCCTCCTTAGCTTCCAGGATGAAAGATTTCTTCCTGCGGGACTTTTTTCTGTTATCATAATAATGTTAGAAGATGGAGCGATTATTTTTCAGGAGAAACCTTCCTATTCAATTTATCTGCCATTTGTGCCAAGTTCTAGTGCACCAACAGAGCTGATAGATTAGATTAGGCATGTCCAACCTTGGCAACTTTAAGATGTGTGGAATTCAGTTGCCAAAATTCCTCAGCCAGCTATGCTTTCAGGGAGTTAAAATCTTAAAGCTGCCAAAGTTGGACATGCCTGGATCAGACGGTCATGGGAACTGACAGCAGAAAGGATATTATGTGGTTCCTATTGTATGCCCTGATGATCTTATGCTGTTTCTAAAGGATCTCTCTCTCAGAGTTTCCTACTTGGACAACTTCCAGATGTGTGGTCTCCAACTCCCAGAATTTTTAGCAATGGGCATGCAGGCTGGAGAATTCTGGGAGTTGACAATCATGCCTCAGGAAGTTGCCCAGGATGAGAAATTCTGATTTATCAAATACAACACCCTGTTTTCTGCATTTCAGTCAGACTCTATGAGAAGTTTACAAGGATGATACGTTCTACAGGAATTGGAATTTGGAAGTACAGGGATAAACATGCACTGCTTGCTTGACCTACCATGAATGTTTATAATTTACTTTTAAAGCTGTATAATTTAAAAAATTAGTGGCCATAAATTGTCAGTTTGCTTTTCAAAGGCAGGTGAATGGGAATCAAAGTCTCAATATGTACAAAAATGGCCTGTATTTGAGGAGAATCTTAGATAAGAATTACTGAAAGTGTATCTGTTAAAAGAACCAAGACATTAATTGTAGAAAAAATAGTCTTTGTTTTTTTAAGCATCCTTGGTTTGGTCGAGACTATCAAACACTGCATTTTTTAACACGTTTGAACCATTTTTTAAATAATGAAATATCTTCTATGTAGGATTGTGCGGATTTGAAATGAAGATTCAGTTCAAAGCCAAATTGATCAAATCCCTCAATTTGGATGATCTTGTTAAACTAAATTGTTGAAGAGCATGTTTATTCCAAATTGAACTGACAGGATAACTCCAATCACATTGACTCATCAACTCATATCCACAATTTCAGATCAGGGGAAAAAAAGTTTCAGATACAGTATCTCCTAAAGTCAGCTTGCTGTGGTTGTTCAATCACTCAATCGTGTCCGACTCTTTGCGGCCCCATGGACAGCAGCATGCCAGACCTCCCTGTCCTGCACTGCCTCCAGGAGTCTGCCCATATCCATGCCTTTCATGTCTCTGATGCTATCTAACCATCTCATCCTCTGCCGTCCCTTTTCCTTTTAGTCTTCAATCTTTCCCAGCATCACGGACTTCTCCAATGAGTCTTCTCATTGATCCTAAAGTTAGCAAGATCATATAATATTATATTTCAAGGTCTCTGTCTCTGCCTATCTGTCTATCTCTAATCAGAATCAGTTCCAAGTTCTAAAACTAAGAAATCCATTGATTGAGATATCTTTTGCTATATATTGCCACACGTTGCCACATGTTTGGGGAAAGAAATCCTGAAGTTGATGCAGGAATATGAAAGGACAACAAGCCAGGAAGAAAGGAGGAGGCAGGCATTTACATTTGAACAACTCTCTGCCTACTCCCACCCTTTATTGTCTACTTAAAGAGCCTATACAGGTTAGGTAAGGAATTAATCCACATTGGAAGACATATATGGGGTTCCCTGACCAACATTTGTCTTTGACTGAAGCTGTTTGAATGAGCAGCGAAACTTCTCTTAGACAAAAAGAAAAGAAGTCCAGTTGCCATTGCCATGACTAAACCTCCAGACAATTCCACCTGGATGATTGAGAAATCTTTGCCTACAAGTTCTAAAACTGCTCCTAAAGATGATACAGTAGATGAAGAGACATTGAATCATATAATAACAATCCAATAACAATCCAAAAATATTTCAGGCCAGCTGAAAGACAATTCAGTGATCAAGGATTCAACCTTTATGGATTCAGCATTCCTTTTGAAAACTTGTCATGTGGTTTACCAGGATTCTTCCCCGAACTTGGATGGATTTTTCAATTAAGACTGGGCACCAACTTTGATTATTTCTCCTTTACCAAAGTTATTTGCACCCTCATTCAGGAGAGCAGTGAGCTCAAAAAACATGGATATGGTCACCAGAACACTTCTAAAATTGCTTCTGAGTTGTAATTTGTCATGCAACAAAACAGGCAATGATTAAATAACCAGGGCAGTGCAAAGCTTTGTAGGGGAGGTTTGATTTAAGGGGCTTCCTGTGAAAATAGAGCTCCAGATTTAAGAGGCACTTTCCTTTGAAGGACCAAAAATAACAGCTGCACCACTTCTACCAGAATTCTCAGAGGACATCTGTACATATGCAGAGGCCTCTTCCTATCAGATCAGGCATAATATTAAAAACATATTTTATTCCAAGAAACTTAAAATAAAACCAGAAAAAAAAAGTTGCAGGCAGGTGCTGTGTTCACACTCTTTGCATTCATAGAAGCAACTTTTCTGAATTAATTTATAATTCCTTCTACCTTTTCACTGTTCTTTTCTCAACCTGTTCCAATTTAAACAAGTTCCAACCTGAAACTTATTTAAGCTATGGCATCTAGAACTGGAACTTGGATTTGAAATGCAGCCTAAATAAAACAAACTGGAATTACTACATCTTGTGATTTTGCATTATATGTTGATTCAAAGAGGCATCTTTCTGTTTTGCACATGCATGTATCAAGAAGGACACACTCCCAATTATTGTAACTGGCTTTCTGAATGTCCTACCAAAAGAGGGGATACAATTTCCATCTGTTATCCTTACACCCATAAAAAATGTTTATCATGATGGTGATAGTTTGTACTAGATAGCTTTGCCTTGCCATGTCTCCTTTCTATTCTTCATTTAGTCTTTCTAATAGGCCAGTTTGGTCTCTCCAATACTCAGTAAGCTTTCTTGGTATACTAGCTTCAGTGCATCCTCTTTGCTGTCCTTCAGATATTCTTCCAATGCCCTTTTTTCTTTTTTAACTAGCTGGTGTACTTGCAATATTACAGGCCCACCTATTTACCTTGGTAGGTAGGGCCTGTCCACATCACTGCATGGATGAAAGGCATGATTCATTGTCATAATTTTTTTGGCCTTTAGTTATTATAACTTATTTTTGTAAGTTGCCTGAAGTCAACTGGGCAGCCATAGACATTTTCTTAATGAATAAAATAAATAAATAAATACAATTATGGTGGGTCATGTAGTCAGCCAGATGTTTAGACTAGATTTGGTATTTTTATCTACCTATTGAGTCCTTTCCAAGGACCGGAATAGGCAGATGTTGTTCTTTGATGATGTTAAAGGTCTCATTGCAGGATGTAAGCTGTTCCAAGGAAAGGTGCCTTTTGCAATTGACTAATGGCAAATCTGTCAATGCCACAGTGTTCAAGTGGTGTTCCATTTGTTTTGGATTGCACCCGAAGTGCTTATTATTATTGGTACCATCTTTGCTTTCTTTTGCACAGTCATTCTACTTCTTTTTGCAGATCTCTATTATTATTAGTATTATTATTTTATTATGGTAGGTGTTTGATATTCATAGCAGCTTGTTTTCCCAAAGAGTTTTCAGCAAGCCAATGTTTTTGTTTCTGTCATAGTCATATGCTTTAAATCTGATGAGCTTTTTATTGATATATCCAACATATTGGGGGATATGTGGTTTCATTGACCTTAGAAACCACATCCACTCCCTTCTTAATTCAGAGGGATGGCTCTGCATTCCAGGTTTCAAATTTCCACAGGAATACCCAGTCTTTAGAATATTTTCCAGCTTCCTTCCCCATCACTCTCAATTTACAGTCACCTTTACTTTGGAAATAAATTGCTTTTAATACACATAGTTTTGCTTTCTTTGCATTTCTTCCTCGGTTGCTTTTGAGGCTAAAATGCTGGCAACTCATCATTGTATTCCTTTCTATCCTGTCTTAACTCATCAGCTTTTCTCCTTAAATGGCCCAGGGGTGGGAGTATGGTTTCTTAACAAGATCACTCAGTTCTCCATAACTGAGTTTAGAGGTTAGCTAAAACTTTTACCCTATTTTTAGTTTATTGCGATTGTTATTCTAATTTATTTTTAGTGGAATTACACAAAAAAAATTAGGAATTCTCCTGCGGCTATTATCTTCGCAACAACTCTGGTATGGAGGGAAATACATAAAGAAAGGCAGGTAAGAAAGTGTGTTTCACAGCCTGAAAAGGATTTGGAGTCCTGTCCTCCAAAGCTTAGAGTTAGACTACCCTTATGACTAACATAGCACACATCTTTGTCTGCCCATTAATCAGAATGATATTATTCCTCTTAAGAGCTGCAATTGTAATGGCAAATAGAGAACACTCAAAAGATCTTTGAGAAAAGGATACTACCATATAAACTTGTGAAGTAGCTAAGAATTTTAAATGCCAAACTACTCCCCAAAATTGCATTCATCTTATCATGGATGGTGATATTCACAAGAATAATATTTTTAAAGATACCAATATATCCTGTTTACATTTGCATGTAAACCCATTCACAGATACCTAATTCTTGAATTTTTAACCCTTGAATTTTATATCCATTAAAATGGATAATTTGTAGATTATCCATGGATAAGCAAATTGCAAAAATTAGAATACAAACATTTTGAATGTTGGCTTATCTGTAGGTGGCCCATTTTTCATAGTATTTTGGTTAAAAAGTCAAGGGTTGGCTTCTTCGCAGATGGACTTATATATGATATACATATAGTCCTTGACTTACAATCATTCATTTAGTAACCATAAAAAGTTACAAAACAAAGTTGCAATAGCACTGAAAAAAGTGACTTATCACCAGTTCTCACACTTACAACTGTCACAGCAACGACATGGTCATGGGATCAACATTCGGGTGTTTGACAACCAGAATTTTTTAAAATATTATTTATTTGTATCCCCCCTTTATTATTTTTACAAATAGCTCAAGGTGATGAACATATCCAACACACTTCCTCCTCCTATTTTCCCCACCAACAACAACCCTGTGAGGTGGGTTGGCCTGAGAGAGAAGGACTGGCCCAAGGCCAACCAGCAGCTTTC
>JANHZU010002981.1:42811-68743 GCA_032468055.1 Acrochordus granulatus
GGCGTGGAACGGATTATCTGACTTTCCATTGTTTCCTATGGGAAACTGCGTTTCTCTTTATGAGCATTTTGCGCTAACAGCGTTCTTCTGGAATGGATTAATCGCATCTTGTGAGGCACCACTGTACTTTTCTTGGATAGGGAAAATGAAATGATTGAGAATTAAATATAAATGAGAAATTGTTAGAGCAAGTATATGAATCACTGGGTTCTTTGAGCTTGTTTCTCTTCTTACAGATGCTTTATTACTAAGCCAGATAATATCATCAGTGAAAGAGAAGCAGGGTTTACTGCCTATTTTCATTTCTTTTGACAGGCATTGATTCTATATACTGGTAGTCCTCATCTTACAACTGCCATCAGAATGTCTGTTGCAAAGCAAGACCTTTGTTCAGGAGTTGCATCTGATTTTATGACCTATTTTGCCACAATTGTTAAGCTAATCACTGCAGTTGTTAAATGAATCATACAGTCATTAAGAAAATCCAGTTTCATTGACTTTGCATGTTGGAAGCCAGCTGGGAAAGTTGCAAATGGCAATCACACGACCTCAGGATGCTGGAATCATCATAAATACATGCTGGTTGCCAAGTGTCCAATTTTTATCATGTAACCCTAGGGATGCTGCAATGGTCATAAGTGTGAGGTTAAGTTATAAGTCATTGTTTTCAGTGGGTTTGTAATTTCAAACAGTCTCTACGTGAATGGTTGTAAGTTGAGGACTCCCATACAACCTACTGCTTTTTTACCAACACTTCCATGTCTTGTTCAACCCTGCATTTTCTTCGCCATTCACGTTGTCAATCAATGTGATTCTGTACCTGGGGCAGTAGTCATTAAGACACTGGCATGTCAACTGGAAGGTCAGCAGCTCAGCAGTTCGAGACCCAAGCACCTCCACATAATGAGCTGAGCTCCCGTTATTTGCCCCAGCTCCTGCCAACCCAGCAGTTTGAAAGCAAGGAGATAAATAGGTACCACCTAAATTGGTGGGAAGGTAACAGCATTCCATGCACTTTGATCTATAGTCATGCTGGCCACATGACCACGGAAGCATCTTCAGGTAACACTGGCTCTTTGGCTATGAAACGGAGATGGGCACTGCTCCTTAGAGTCAGAAATGACTAGAAGGGGAAACCTTTATCTTTTTTTTTAACCTGGGGCAGTGCTTCCCAGATATGTTGGACCTCAATACCCCTTATCCTTCACCTTCAGTCATACTGGACAAGGATGATAGCATTGTATACCAGTAATGCCAAGATCCATTATAATAGCACTGGGCACATGAGTCTTCGTGCAAAATCTAATTTTTGTGCCATCAGAAACTCGCATCTCCAATTTGCAGCAAAGGCTTTTCTTGTGCCTTCTGCATGTCTGAAAGGAATTACAAAGAGAAAGAAAGAAAACAGAGAATTACAATTGGGACAGTGATTAACAAGGAACAATCAGGGGATGATCTATGAGGGGCAATAAAGATGTGATGGAACATGGTGAAGAGCTGATCCATTACCCATTTATTAATTTGTAATAAATTATGCCCCAAAGATTTGATATCAACTGTCCAATTATGGGATATCTAATCATTATTCACAAGGTGAACAATTAATTTTTCAGTTGAGATGTTCTAATGTAATGCTTCTCATTCCTGGTAATACTTTTTCTTCTCCTTTAGCAATTTAATTGTCATAATTAAAATGTTTCAATAAATGAGGAGGCATCAAAGAAAGTGAAATGAGTTGCCCTATCCTGATCTCCTCAAAACTAGTTATTCAGAAAACTGGGGCATATAATAAAATGTCCTAAGTTTTGGTGAGAAAAGAACACATTTTCACTGATCCTAAAAGTTTGGATTTGCAATAACTGAATTCCACTCATTTTTTTTGAACTGGAGAAGAAGCAGTCCAAGATTCCTGCCTAAGTTTAATTGAATTTCACCCAAGCAATTTTTCATTAGAAAGATTTTGGTCGAGCTTTCCTGTTCCTGGTTGCATTAACTTAAACTTATCAGATGCAAAATGCAAATGTCTATTTTTGTATATTATAAAGAGAAGAACTTGTTTTAAGGAAGTTATGCTGCTGCTGTTAGTGAATTAAAAAAAAAAGTGTAGCATAGGTAGCCTTCACCTTACGACCACAACTGAGGCCAGAATTTCTGTTGCTAAGGAAGGCAGTTGTTAAGCGACTTTTTTTTGCCACTGTTGTTAAGCAAATCACTGCAGTTGTTAAATGAATCGTACAGTTGTTAAGCAAATCTGGCTCTCCCATTGACTTTACTTGCTGGAAGCTGACTGGGGAGGTCGCAAATAGCGATCATGACCCCAGAATGCTATAACTGTCATAAATACATGCCAGTTGCCAAATGCCCAAATTTTGATCAGTTGATTGTGAGGATGCTGTTATAATTGTAAGTGCAAGGACCAGTCACAAGTCACTTTTCTCAGTACTGTTGTAACTTCGGACAAATGGTTGTAAGCTGAGGGTTGCCTTTATGCCAGGATTATCCATAGAGATTATCAAGATGGTAGTCACAACCATGCAGTCGAAGCCCTACATTGCAATGCTCATAAAAAAGGGTGGGAACTTCAGTTGCATGGTTGCTGCTTCCATTTTGACTTTTTTGACTCCCACTCTGTTGTTTTCCCTGCAGTACATTTTTATTATCTAGGTTAGGTTGGATAAAGGTAAAATGTGGGGCACAGTGGCCTGGTGGTTAAGATGCTTGGCTTGCTGGCCGGAAAGTCAGTAGCCTGAGTTTGAGACTGAAGCACTGCGTAATGGGGTGAGCTCCCGTTATTCACCCTAGCTCCTGCCAACTCAAGCATGTAAAAATGCAAGTAGATAAATAGGTACTGCCTATAAGGTGGGAAAGTAACAGCGTTCTGTGCGTCTCAGTGTACAGTCATGCCGGCCACATGACCTTGGAAGCATCTTTGGACAATTCTGGCTCTTCGGTATGAAATGGCAATGAGCACCGCCCCCTAAAGTCAGACGCAACTAAAAGGGGAACCCTTTACCTTTTTAAGATTGGATATCCACATGAGTATTTTGGGAACTAAGAGTTGCCCAAGGGGACTCACAGAATGCTTGGGGAAAAATTAGGATGGGCCAAGAAAAGAGCGAGATTTTTTTTAAAAAAACCTTTTTAACAGCATCCATATTTGTTTCTAAGTCGATTTCCCCAATATTAAAAAAAACATTAATTTTAACTTTAAGCCAGTAGCTGAAACCCTCATCTGTAAATAAACTTTTTTTTTTACATATGCTATTATTTGAAACTCAATAAACTAGTTTGTAGGGGAGGGGTTTGCCAACCTTGGGTACTTTAAGACGCGTGGACTTCAGCTTGCAGAATTTCCCGCCAGGGTTGAAGTCCAGGCATCTTAAAGTGGCCAAGATTGGGAAACCCTGGTGTAGGAGGTGTGTGATGCACTTTTGTGGAGTTTGTGAGTGCTCCATTTCCCCATAGGCAGAAATTCCTGCTTCCTCTCACCCTAATCTCCTGGTCTTCAAGGCTTTCATTCAGGAAAGGTGTCTAGACGCCTTTTCAACTTCCCCCATAGGAAGTTTTCTTTTATTGTTTGGCTTAGAAACAGGCAAATGAACACATGATGAAATAAGGACACAGAGAAGGGTGATGTGGTACAGTACGAGCAACACCTTTGGTGGGAATTTTATTTTTCTGTAGGATGTGCTGAACCTCAAGTTACAATTTTGGCAGGTTTGAAGACCATCAAACAGCTCTTCAGGGATGGAAATCGCTTCAGTATTTAACATTATATAGATTTAAAATGATTAGATGGATTTATTGATATCATCCAAAGAAATAAAACTAATCCAGGTAGTCCACAACTTACAACAACCATTAGAATCAGAATTTCCATTGGGAAGAAGGGCGGTTGTTACGTATCTCATGCCCGATTTTATGGCTTTTTAGCCACACTTGTTAAATGAATCACTGATGCTGTTAAGTGAATAATGAGGTTGTTAAGCGAATCAGGCCTTCCTGTTGACTGTGCTGGCGGGAAGCCAGTTAGGAAGGTCGCAAAAAGTGATCAAATGACCCTGGGATGCTGCAGTTGTTATAAATACATGCCAGTTGCCAAGCACCCAAATTTTGATCACACAACCATAGATATACTGCAACACTTGTAAGTGCAAGGATTGCTTGTAAGTCACTTTTTCAGCGCCGCTGTAATTTTGAACGGTCGCTAAATGAATGGTTGTAAGTCTAGGCTACCTGTAATTTAAAATACTCTGGGAATCAAAGTATTGTTTTTTTTTCCCTCCATACAACCGCATTTATTTTGCAATATCAAAAAGAAGAAAAATGGAAAAAGAGTGACACTGGCATAGGACACAAGGAGAAATTAAAATAGACGGGGTGCTCAAATGAACACACTTTCTGAGTCTTTTTGCTACCAAAAATCTTAGTGATGCATTGAAATATTACTCAAAGCAGGCCTGGCAGGAAAGAAAATAAATAGATAAGCTCTGCAGGAAAAACAGATTGGGTCTAACTTCTTCCAAATTGTTACTGAAATTCCTCCTGTGGTTTGTTTGCTACACCTTACATTTTCAAAATGTAGATTATAAACAATTTTAGTGGTCATTGAAGCAAGCAGGAAATGTCAATTTATTCATTTAAGGTTTTTTTCAGCCTGCTCCAGTATGTAGACTCTGGACATTATACAACAGAGCAGATCTACAAAAAGAAAAGAAAATTAGAGATGGTATATACTGGCTGGAATGTAATGCTTTCAAGTGGTCCTCAAAAACTGGAAGATGTTTTAAATTTACCTTTAAAAAATTAATTCATTTTGCAAGAGAGACAGAATTATGTCCTTAGCTGCATTCCTGCAAAATCCTGAACCCAGTCATTGAATAGCTCATAGCAAACAATGGATTCACTTAATGACCATGGTGTTTAACAGCCACAGCAAAAAAGGTTATAAAAATGGTCCTCATAATGTAGTAACCCACTTTATGACCATCATAGCTTACAACCTTAATAGGCAGGCTCCATTACCGTTATAAGTTGAGGACTACTTGTAGTCGAGATTGCTAAATTCTAAACTTTGCAACAGTTTTAATTTTCAATGCTCTAGGAAAACTTCATAGAAACACGTTTGTTATTTCATAATAATTAATGAAATAATTGTTGCAATTATTGTAATGGTTTAATTTATTGTTTATGTTATTATTCTATTTACTGTTGTCTTGCAAGTATACTGACAGCTTCTGTACCGGCATCAAATTCCTTGCGTGTCTAACCAGGCTAGGCTAATAAAGTACCTGAATTTATCTGAGATTTAAGCACAAATGTAGATTGGGATGATTCTAAGAAGTCCTCTAGGCTTGTGGCGAGATAGAAATGGACAGATATATAATAAATGTCTAGATACTCTGCAGGTACTGTATATTCTCCGACCAACATCCAACATGTCTAGATACTCTGCAGGTACTGTATATTCTCCGACCAACATATTCAGCCCAGGGATTTGGAGAAACTTTTCAATAGACCTATCCTCCCCCCACCCGACTTCTCGAGAAACCTAAATGCTTTCAAAAGTATGTATCTGAAAGAGAAAACCCACCGCGCATTCGAACCACTGAGATGCTGTGTTGAAATTAATGTTCAGACCACAGATGGGAAATCCTTTGGGAGCAGCGATGCCAAAAAGACGAGGCAAAGTCATTTCGAAAAGCCATTTCAGGATAAAAACCCCTGTTGTGAAATCCGTTCTTTCAACCACGGGTACCCCCCCACAATGATCATTTAATGAAAATTGTGTGAGGCGCAAAGGAGAAGGAGCGAGGGATCAAATCCTTCTCTTCCACAAGTGGCACGCCCGTGATGCAGATTTCCGTAGAGGGGAGTCCGTTTTTTAATCAGTATTACTTATAGGATTCACCCCACGCCTAATCCCTGAACTCCAGACAGATTAAGCACGAGACCTGTGTGTGTGTTTAAGGAGTAGGTAGAGTACCACAGCATTTTTGAAGTTGAGAAGAAATACGGTGCTGGC
This sequence comes from Acrochordus granulatus, assembly GCA_032468055.1. NCBI lineage: Eukaryota > Metazoa > Chordata > Lepidosauria > Squamata > Acrochordidae > Acrochordus > Acrochordus granulatus. The sequence goes on from JANHZU010002981.1 coordinate 48,837, forward strand.
GTAGCGCGTCACTTCTTCTGAGCTTGAATTTTAAATTTTCACCTAAGCTGTGCTGTAAATCCAACAGATTCCTTTGGCAACCTTTGCAAAGCTCGTCAACTCCTCGGCCAAACTGATGGGTTGGAGACGGCATGGAAGGTGAACAAGAGAATGGAAGCCCATCAGGCTAGCTCTTGTGTTCCACGTGGTCCTCAAGTTATGACCCACTGTTTAAGAACTGTTTGAAATTACAATGGACCCCAAAAAGGTATTTATTTATTAATCACATTTCTGTGCCGCCAATTTCCGGAGACTCTTGGCACCTTACATAGATTAGAGATTGTACATTTTTTTAATTTACCCTGCCCCCCCCCCTCAGCTGGCCAGCGATGTTCATATCTGGGGCATCCTCTGAGACTTCTGCTCTGCCCCCAGGATGGGCGAGTTCCGCGCCAACTCACTGCTCTGTCGTTTTGCCGGCCGGCATTTTCCCTCTGAAGGAGGTACCCATCGATCTATTTTCATGTGCTTTTGAACTGCTGGGTGGGAAGAAGCTGGAGGAGAGTGATGGAAACTCACCCCATCACACGGAGCTGCGGATTGAACCTGCCAGAGTGCTGGCCATTTCAGGTTGACATAACTGGCGGCATTAAGCCGATGCGCCACCGCACCTCCTGATGACATGGATTCAAAGTTCCCACAGCCTTTCTCCCCCCACCCCAGTGATGTGAACACATTTTGACCATTGCAGCATCATGCAGTCATGTGACTGCAATTTCTAACAACTTCAACTTTTGCCAAAACTAGTGTTTAGTTCCAGTTTCTGGCAAAAAACAACAACAACAACAAAACTCCCATTGCAGACAAGGGCATTCGCTTAATGACCATGAATTCACTTGATGACCACTGCAAAAAGTGTCATAAAATTGGATTGGTCACTCACTTAACCACTGGCATGATCAATGACCATAATTCCAAGCTCAATTATGGTCATAAGTTGAGGATTACCTGCATATGTACAGGGACCATATTTTCTTGGAAAAATTAAAGGACAACCCTGAAAAAGAGTCAAATCTGAAAAACATTCATAAAGATAAAAAAGAAATTGTCTAAATTTATAACTTTGCTTTACAAAGGAAAATTCAAGAGCGAAACCAAGGAAATACATAATTAAATTAAATCTAAAGGATAGTTTTCTGAAATAAAAGATAGTTCTTTATTATAAAGTACATGTGGTCATTATAGTTACATGCAGTACACAAAAGCTTATTTGTCTAAATTCCCACAAAATCTTTGGGTGACTGTAGTGATAATAGGACTTTATTTTAAAAAAAGGGGGAAGGGGAATCCCACAAAGAAATAAAATGTAAAAATAACAATAAATCTTACCAAACCTCGTAGATTTTTTAAAAAGCTAAGAAGTAGCTATTTATTATGGAATTGTAAAACTGCACTGTCTTTTGTAAATTAAGCTCCAGATTAAGCCCATGTAGTTTTCTTAAGAGCAGTGTGGAAGTGGCTTACCATTAAGACACATTACCAGTGTCTTCTGCGGGTTTTTTTTTTTTCCTATTTATTTATTTAAATGATGTATAGAGTTGCCTATTTTATAGCAGTGACTCTGGCGGGGAACAGAGATTGAAACCGTCATAACAATATATAACCCATGACACTGCAGTTTAAACAATAATCACCAAAACAAAACAAAAACCACATCACCTGCGGGAGAAAGAGGGGATGAACCAGGAATGAAGAGGGGGATCAGTTTGGAGTCTCTGCACATGCACAAATGCTGAAGGTTCAACCCCCCTGTGAAAACCATTAGGCTAATCTGGGAAGTCCAGGTGTTAGGCAGGCAGCTGGAGAAATTGTTGTGACCTTGTAACTTTGATAAACCTTTTAGATTAGAACTGAGCTGTCTGAGCCTGATTCTTTGAGCCTAACATCACCTTTTTCAGCTTTGTAAGATAGTCCAGACAAGAAGCACTCTCAAATTAACTAATTCTACTTTATTGTAAGGTTACATTAACAGAATCTTGCAAGTCTGAAAGTCTGAAATTCCTCCCTTGTTGCCTTTACAGCTCAAGAAACAAGGGAAGATCCCTTCTGAGATGTTTGCTATACCCCTTCCTTCTGAGGGTTTCGCTGTCTTTTATCATTTCCCTGGCTATGGTTATTCTTTCTGTCTCCCAAGGCCACTCCCACATGCCAATACACCTGCAGAGTTCACCCAACTTCCAGGCTCAGATACCTAGAGAAATAGCCTTAGGTCTTCACTGACTTATGAAAGGCCATCCAGGTTTCTGGAGGTATGCTACTCCACAAAACAGGTGTAACCACAAGGAAGACATAATTGCATGGTCCAAAAAGATCTCATTGTTTGGTGGAGGAAACCTGGAGCATGGTCTTCCTGCTAGTCCTGGGATTGGAAGGTGGTCTCCCATTCAAATACAAAGCAATCTAGCTTAATTTGGGATGGGGGTGGGGAATCAGTAAAAGTTGATTAGGTGCAACCACCTGCTGATGTAGTCAGTTCTATTGGTAACCATAAATATAACATCAGCAGATAGAGATAAGGATTTAGAAAGGACATCAGAAATAAATACATGTAGAAAGCCACAGAGATGACCTTGGAGAAGATATGCAGAGACCACCAGTTAAACATGATTTAAACCCAAGAGAAGAAAAGAACTTTGAAAATAAACTTAAACTCATGCTGTGGCAGAAGAGTGGGTGATGGGGAAGCACTATTAGGCTTTCAGGTTTCTGTTCTATGGCCTAGAACAGTATTTCTCAACCTTAGTGACTTTAAGATGTGCAGACTTCAACTCCCAGAATTCCCCAGCCAGCATGAGACATACTTTCCCAATGCAGAGACAAAGCTTTTTGGAAGGGGAATGAGGAATGATGGAAGAAAAGAGGAAACCGTGGTGATGGTGGTGGTGGGAAGATGACTGCAGTTGTTCAGTTTACAATCCAGCTGTGCAGGTGCATTCAGATTAAATCTTCATTGCTGCAGCCCCTGCCTGCACATCAAACTCTATAATGCTTCAGCTCTCATTGGGAAACCTTCATTACACTTACTAGGGAGAGAAAAAGAAATAAGGGAGTGTAATTCACCATTCTCCACTTTCCATTACTCTAAACTAAGTCATCCAGGGCAAACCCTTGTATCCGTTCTTTACGTTGGCAAGGCAAGAGTGTCCAACCTTGGTGACTTTAAGATGTGCGGACTTCAATTCCCAGAAGTGTGAAGTCCACACATCTTAAAGTTGCCCAGACTGAATACCCCTCTTTACGGACTTCTGAGAATTGACTCCCCAAAATCAAAATTTAAATGGGTTGTCTTTTTCTTGAACGATATTAAGACAAAGGCAAAGTGGAAATGTGAGCTACGTTTGGAGAGTGAAAGAGGTCTTCTGAGATCTAAGTAGCATTCCAGGGACAAGAAAACCAAGAACAGAGATAATGTGTGGTTTGCCAATCTTTCCTGAGGGAATGTAACGAGAGATGTTTGTCTGCTTTTAGAAGGATGAGAGATCCAGTAATGACAACAATAACTGCTTCCATTTCTTCTTGTACTGCCAAAGGCGGTGCGTTCTCCTTTTTTTTTTGAGTTGAAAGACATCAAATCCACCCCTTAAAAATAAGTTTACAATTAGCCTTATAGACTAAACAAAACCTGTAAGAAGGTTTTCTGACTATAGTAATTCTGAAGAATGCTATTCGAGATTAGAGTTGTAGTAAACCCGGGAGCCGTAATATTCCAATCACATTCAGTCCAAGTTTGACCTATTAGTAGACATTCATCTCTATCCTTGCTTTATCCCCCTGGTCTTTGTACAAGTTGCTAGAGATTTTTACATTGTGCCTAGGTTCAGGGGGAAAACTGCTTTCATGTTTCCTTTCTTTTTAAAAAAATAACTTTATTGGATGTTTTAATTACAGGGATAAAAACTAGCAAAAACTAATAATTAAGATAGAAGGAAGAAAGAAGGAAAAAGGAAACAAAGCCAAAGCTTCTATGTTCCTTTTCAAAGGAGAAGAATGAAATTCAGTGATGGCATGTGGGAATGACCTTGGGAGAAGGAGGAAGAACTGCAGACTAGGCAATAATCAGATAAGAGGCAATTGAGACTACAGAAATAATGGGGATCTGGCAAACACCTCAGAGGGATCCTTCTTAGTTTTTTGACTGTAAAGGTGAGGGGGAGAGAGGTTCTTTCAGACTTGCAAGATTTTGTTCATGTAACTTTACAATAGATTCAAAGTTAGTACTTTTGGATGTGCTTCTTGTCTGGTTTACCTTGCAAGGCTGAAAAATTCAAAGAGATGAGATGCAGAATTATTTTATTGGTTGGTTGGTTGGCTGGCTGGCTGGCTGATTTTCACAAATATTTACCTTGCCACAGTTGTAGACTTCGCATGGCTTCTGATGCTGAACCTGATGTATGAAATCTAAAATCATAAAAGCATAGGAAACTGGATTGAAACTGATCATAGCAGCACAAGAACAGACCCTAAGCATATAAATTCATAGACGCAGGAGTCTATTACACTAGATAAGACCTGAGGTGCAGACGATGCAAAGAGGCCTCAGAGATAGTCCAACACATAATGGCAGGGTATAAGATGTGAGCATACACAGCATACACTGAATGCCACAACCAAGTACCTGGTATTGCGTTCAGGAACATCTGCACAGTCTATGGGCTAGATCCTCCCAAGTCCAGATGGGAGATCCCACAGAAGCTTGTGGCGAATAACAGGGCTAAGATCTTGTGGGACTTCCAGACCCAGACAGACAGACAGGTACTAGCAGATCAACTGGACATTGTGGTAATAGACAGGGACCAGAACAGAGTGGAGGTGATAGATGTAGCAGTGCCAAGTGACAACAAAGCAAAAAGGAGGAGGATGAGAAGCTGGAGGAATATCAGGGCCTGAAGGAGTATCTAGAGAGGATGTGGAACATCAAGACAAAACTGATTGGAGCATCCAGGGCTGTGATTCCTAAAAGGGGAGAGTGGCTCCAGCAGATCCCAGGAACAAGATCAGAGCTCTCTGTCCAGAAAAGTGCAGTGCTAGGAGTATCTGAGACACTGCACAGAATCCTCAAATTCCCAGGCCTCTGGTAGAGGACTCAAGATTGAGGAGGACGCATACCACCCATGTGGGTGAGAAGGGAATTATTTTATTTTTTGTTTATATCCCACGAAAGCAGAAAAGTTTTTCTCATTTCCCAGAAGGTTCTTTAATTATATGATGTCTCAGCTGAGTATGTCTGCGTGACTCAGTCCTATTTTCTAGTACTCTGTCACTGCACCTGTGTGGGTCACTTTCACTAACCTTGATGGTCAATGGGAGTTTGTCTGCCAAGGCCTGGATGTACATTATCAAGGTGAAAAGGTGATGTCTCATCATTTTGCAACTTTAACCAGCATTTGCAAAAGCTGGGAGAGGCTTCTGTAAAGCCTGGAAGCCTCTGCCAAGAATCTCTGCCTGAGAAGGTTGCAATTGGAAAAGAAGAAAATAAATGTATGGCTTTAGCTTGTCTAAGAAATGAGAGAGCTTTGCACAATGGCTTTGGGGATGAGGTCGAGCAGATCCTTTCCTTGGAGATCTGCACAGTCCTCCAGGGTTTTGCACTAACATCATTAACACTCCATGCAATCTTGCTATGGCCTCTTCTGTGAGTGCCGCTGCTAATTGCAGCCTCTCTGGCTTCTCATGTGACTATTAAAACCCATTAAAATTCTTGCTATGGGATACCTACTCCATAGGTGTTGATGCTGAGGATTTCTATCTGTTCTTTTGCCTTAGACCAGTGTATCTCAGTTGTGGCAACTTTAAGATGCACCGGTGGTGTAGGCTCAAAGAAGCCGGTTCAGGTCTAATCTGAAAGTGTATTGAAGTTACAAGGTTATAAGAATTTATCCAACAGCCAGCGCAACACCTGGACTTCCCAGATTAGGCTAATGGTCTTCACAAGGAGTTGGATCTTTGGTGTTTGTGCATGCACAGAGACTCCAAACTGACCCTCCTCTTCATTCTTGGCTCTTCCTTCTCCCACAAGTGGACTTCAACTCCCAGAATTCCCCAGCCGGCACGAAGCCTCTGTAATGCTGCATGAAGTCTTGCATAGCATCACAGAGGGCTCCTGCAGCATTGCAGAGGCCTTCTGTGCCTCATGAAGGTCTCACAAAGGGCCAACAGCTGCCTCTGCTGGATGCACCTTGTCAGCAGCAAGAGGAAGGAGATGGTGAAGGTTTTCTGGGGTTGATGGTGGGGTGGCAGGGATAGGCAGTGGTAGTGGAGGGCAGGGTGATTAACAGGGCAGAAATGGGGGCAGATAGATTTTCATTTAAAAAAGTTTAAGGTAAAGGTTTCTCCTTTCAGCCATGGCTGACTCAAGGGGGTGGTGCTCATCTCTGTTTCATAACTCAAGAGTCAGCGTTGTCTGAAAACACTTCTGTGGTCATGTGGTCGGCATGACTACATGCCAAGGTGCATGGATCCCTTTACCTTCCCACCAATTTAGGCTGTACCTATTTATCTACTTGCATTTCATATGCTTTCAAATTGCTAGGTTGGCAGGAGCAGGGGCAAATAATGGGAGCTCACCCCATTATGTGGCGCCTGGGTCTTGAACTTGGGCTGTCAACCGACAAGCCCAGGTCTTAACCGCTAGTCCACATTCTTTATTAAATTTATACACAGCCAATCTCATTGTTTAGGGTGACTCTGGATGGGGTGAGTTGAAGCAGGTGAACATAGAAGGGCAGGCTCCTCACTAATGATGTGGTGATCCTAGCCTAATGACTGCAATCAAGACTATTGGAACTGCCATCGGTAAAATGTGCAGTCACATGGTGTTTTGCCTAATGTCCACTTTGCTTAGCAATGGAAATCATAGAGACATTAAGCGAGGACTAACTGCGTCCTATATCATCTTGGAAAGCAGCGCCATGTTGAAATGAATTCTATTGATTTCAGGCAGGTTTTCTTTCCAAGCAATGCATTTATGACCAAGATGGCTGAAATTGATTTAGTTACATGGATATTGAAGGATACCTTTCACCTTAGATGACTATAGCTTTAAAATACACTCATCTGAATTTTCAATATTTAAACCGATGATCTTTGGATGTTCTGTTTAATGTATGTTTCATCCTGGAAGAATGGTTGCTCTTCAGTTGATATTTGGGTGGGTATGACTATATCACACAATCTTGGCAGCTGCTATTGGGCAGGGACATGAAGCCTGGTGTAGTGGTGAGGGGGACTTTTGGTTAAAGCAGCATTTTTCAAACTTGGCAACTTTAAGATGTATGGACTTCAACCCCCAGAATTCCCCAGCCAGCATGTTAAGAGCTGAAATCTACACATCTCAAAGTTGCAAGTCAGAAAAACACTGCTGTAAAGGAACATGTTGAACTTTTGGGAAATTCTTTGGCTGTCATGGAATGAAACAATATTTAAATCTTATATATAGGATGCTTTCAAGGGCTTTTCTCTTGCCCACCCATCTATAGGGGTCCTTGGCAAGGTTATGGTTACAATTCACATATGCATCATCTGGGAAAGAGTTTCAACAGCATTCCCAACGTTGTACTTTGGGATGACATGTATGGGATCATGCTGGTAAAAGCCCATGCTTGAAAAACGTAAGATTGAATAGCAAATAAGTAATATATTTTTAAGACCATGGTTTGCAATTACTTGTGATGCTTATTATTCTTCTATCAAGCATTACATCTTATTTTCCATGGATAGGATGTATAATGTGGCAGCCTATTTTTTATGACTCATAATAATACTTATACTTTGAAAAAGCTGGATAGGAAGAATATTGATATTTTTGAACTTTGGCATTGGAGAACATTCTGAGAATGCCATGGACAGCCAAAAAAATCTCCAGTATTGAACAATCCAGATCAATCTTACTTGAGGCATAAATGACCAGGCTCAAATTATCCTATTTCAGACACATTATGTAAAGACTCAATTCTCTGAAGAAGCTCCAGTGCTGGGAAAGATGGAAGGTAAGAGACAAAGAGGATGACCAGCAGTAAGTGGTGATGGGGGCAACATTGAAAGACCTGAAAGACTAGATTAAAGGTAAAGGTTGTAAAGGTTTCCCCTGCCAGTTGTGTCTAACTCAAGGGGGTGGTGCTCATCATTTCATAGCTGAAGAGCTGGCATTGACCGAAGAAGCTTCCATGGCCGTATGGCCAACATGACTATATGCCGAGGTGCATGGAATGCTGTTACCTTCCCACTGAAGGTGGCACCTGTTTATTTACTTTCATTTTTGAACTGTTACAGATTATCCTGAAGAAAATCTATCTGTGAGGTTATTAAGAGTTGACGTTGACTTGACAGCACATAATCCATCAGATCAATCAATACTCCTCCACGTTGGCACAGACAATTGTTCTTGGAAGAGTCCAAAGTGGTGTGAAAGCACAAATGCATCTGTTTTTTTTACCCACTGGTATGAAGTCACTAAATTGGGTAAGGGTTTCAAAGGTAATTTAACTCAGTGTTTCTCAATCTCAGCAATATTAACAAGTATGGATTTCAACTGCCAGGGCAAGGGTGATATTGTAGTTGAAGTCCACACTTTTTAAAGTTGCTGAGGTTGAGAAATGTTGATCTAACCCATTCCCTGTGGATGCCAATCGCACTTAAAAATTGACCATCATGCCTCTTTAAAAGTCTCTATCAAAGGAGAGGAGATTAGTTCTAATATGCCAAACACACTTAAAAGCAACCATCCAGCCTCTTTAAAAATCTCTATCAAAGAAGATTAATCATTAAAAACCTTCCATTTCAGGAACATTGTCCCAATGCTTAGTTGAAACATTATTTTTTGAGGAAATGTAAAAGGTCCTCCATTTTAAGCAAATAATATTGGACAGCTCACAATGCAAAACAGTTTAAGTACAAATACAGTCATACAATAAATAGTAAATACAAAATACCAAAGCTGAGGCATCTTAAACATAATCTTCAAATTCACCAAAGTCTGGGTCCACTAAAGTCTGGCTTGTAGGAAGAAGCAGGTTTTTCACCCTTTCAGAAGATCAATAGGTTTGATCAAAGGCTATTACACAGAGAGTTTGTATCTCCTGCATTTGCAGAGGGTGTCTCACAAAGGTGCCTGGAGCATGGCTAATATGTCAGATCTGGTGGTCAGGGAGAAATCCCTGGATATAGGAGGTTCCACAAGTTAACTTAATTTTCTGCCATGTAGGACTTTAATGGTGATAACCAGCAACTTTAATTGAAGTCCACTGGGAGTCAGTAAAGCTTGCACAGAAGAGATGCCACATGAATGAAGCTCAGTGCACCCAGCATTGTCTGAGCTTCAGCATTCTAGACCAGTTGAAGCTCCTGAGTGGTTTTCAAGGGTAGCCCCATGTAAAGCACATTGCAGTAGTCTAGATCAGAGGGGATCAAATGAAGTTGAGGCTCCTTTTTACATAACTTAAGCAACTGAAAGCCAATCTACAGCGGCAAGCTTTAAGATCTTACCTAGATCAAAAAACACTATATGCAGTGGAAGGACTAAGAAAATTAAACATTCCTCTGGATTTCTTCACCATTCACACTGAAACCAACATTATACTACAAACTGTTAAGCCATCTTTCAAGTCCTTTCCCTTGTAGAACACCATAAAATTTGTCCTGTTACTGCAGATGCTCTTGCAACATTTACCCAATTAATGGTGTAGAGCAATCCATTTGAAGGAACGAAAGAGCTTCTCAATTAACCTGGAGGTTAGATTTAATAGTGTTAATAATAACCATTATCAAACTATTCTTAACGGTGATGCTATATTCAGGTTTGTTTGTAGATGACAATTCTGGTGCTACTGAGTGATAAACCAAGAACAGCTATTCATTTCCTTGATGAATATATTGATATTCATTGGATATTTTTTTAAAGGAAGGAATGTGGTGGTGGAGATGAAAAATATAGGGTGGTTCTCTCTCGGAACAGTCACTTTTGTGAGATGGGCACCTATATAAATTTGACAAATACAATAAATAAATGATATTGTTGGATCCACCATCAAATTCTCCCTGAGACAGGTGCCCTGTTGTAATTTATGCGGAATTGACCTTAGCAGACAGGAGGAAAAGTCTAGGCAATGATCACATAGACCACAGTCTAGGCAATGATCACATAAGGGGCAGCTGAGCCCAAGGAAGGAATGGAGCATGGTTAACATCTTGGAAGGGACCCTTTCTCATTCATTGAGCTGTACAGGTGATGGGGGAGAGATGGATTGTTTAAACATATCAGGTAAAAAATCTAATGGTTGTATTTGAACAACAAGTTAAGCTCAACCTATTACTAAACTGATTACCCTAGATCAGTACAGTATTTCTCAACCTCGGCTACTTGAAGATGTGTGAACTACAACTCCCAGAATTCCCCAGCCAGCATTCTAGGAATTCTAGGACTTGAAGTCAACACATCTTCAAGTAGCCAAGGTTGAGAAATGTTGACCTAGATAAAGGGGAGTGGGGAACAGGACTTAAAGCCAACTCAGTTTTTGATTAGTTTACAATGTAGGGTAATTGTGTAAATGCAGAATATAGTAATCAGGTAACGTGTTATGTGAATGCAGCCACTATCATTGAGGACAAAGCTTCACAAGAAAAGAAGGGGGCGAAAGGATGTACATAAATATTATCTTCAGACTGAGTTTGACACCCATGCACATCCTTGTAGGTTTATCATCAAAACATGAAAGTGGGTTTGACATTGCCCTGGGATTTCCTCAGGGTCTCTTATCCAGACAGTAACCAGCACTAACTCGATTTAGCTTTCTAGTTTATAGGGTAGGGTGGCCTACCCTATAAGACACTGGGCTTGTTGGCCAGAAGGTCAGTGGACTGAGTTCAAGTTCAAGGTGCTGCATAGTGGGGTGAGCTCCCGTTACTTGCTCCAGCTCCTGCTGACATAGGGGTTCAAGGTATATAAAAAAAAATACAAGTTGATGAACAGGTACTGCTGAAATTGGTGAGAAGGTTAACAGCATTCCATGCGCCTCAGCTTATAGTCATGCCAGTCACATGACTATGGAAGCATCTTTGGCTATGAATTGGAGATGAGCACCGCCCGCTCGAGTTGGACACGACTGAAAGGGGAAATCTTTACCTTATTTTTTTAAAAATAATACTGCCAGCTTCAGTAGTGTAAACCTGGAGAAAACCTGCCCCTTCCACACCTTTCCCTGGTGCGGGTTTCCAAGCATCCTACCTCAACCCAGGAAAGTAAGACTCCAAATCCCATCACCTCCACCCACCTGGGTGGGAATGATGGGAGTTGTAGTCGCTTGTCCTCGCAGGGTGAAAGTTGCTATGCTAAAGCCTGCTGCCCGAGGCCGAGTGACCTTCCTTCCTTCCTCCCTTCCCCTTCTCCTTCCCTCTCCCTTCCTCCTCCTCCTTCCTCTCCTTCCCTCGGGCTCCCCCTACGCCCCCCCGGGAGAGGGTCGGTCCCGCCCGGCAAGATGCGCAGCCGGAGCCCCTCTCCCGCTCCCCTCCCGCAGCTCCGGCCCGGCTTTTCGCTTCTCCCGGACGCGCTTCCGAGACTCCGACGGGCAGAAAGAGCCGCAACCCCCCGCGGCGCCCGGCGGCTCCCCGCAGCCCCGCGCAGCCCGCCGAAGCCGCTCCGCCGCTGAGCCCCGCCGCGGCCCTCGAAGACCCCGCCGGGCGCGCCCGCCCTCCCCGCCTCCCTCCCCGGCAAGAGGCTTCGGCGGCGGCGCGAGCGGGTAGCCGGTCGGGCAGGCGAGGATGACCCGGGATCGCGGGAAGAGGAAGGCGCGGCGAGCCCCGCCGGCGCTCCGGGACCTGCTGCGCTGAGCTATGGCGCGGCGTCGGCGGCGCTCCCCGATGGGCTTCCTCGCGGGTCAGGAGCCGCTCCTGCTGCTGCTCTGCGCAAACTTCTTCCCGGGTAAGGAGGGCGGCGCGCGCGGGGGGGCTGCTGCCGGAGGGGGCCCTGTGCCCCATCTTCCTCCCCTGGTCTTTCCCCACCCGTCTCCGGCATACCCGTGTTGGGAGCGTTCGCGCAACCCTCCCCGTGCGCTGGTTGATAGAGCGCCTTAACTGCGTTCGCCGGGTACTTGTAACAACCCCGAGTCCGGCGGGGTGGAAATTTGTCAAGGTGAAAATCACCAAGCTTCGCACGTTGTGTGACTGCAGTCGCTAGGTGCGGAAGTGACCTGGGACACGCGTGTTGTGTGAACCCGACCCTTGGATGAATGGGAAGCATGTTAAACGTGGTGTTTGGCGCTGACCAAGGTGTTGGCGCTGCTTCTCTCTCTCCTCCTCCCGACGCAGGCACCCCCGCCCCTGTTGTGCTTCGCAATGGGATAATAACAACAGCCCTGCCAGGTGGGTCGGCTTGAGAGAGAAAAGGCTGACCCAACATCACCTCAACTTCTTGCACATCAACTTCTTGCACATCAACATCACCTCAACCTCTTGCACATCAAGAGACCAGAATTAGATTCCTCCAGCTATGCATCTCATCCCATGCATGTGGGGCTTTTCCTGAAGGAAAATGGAGTTGCCTGCAAAGTCGGTGGGGGGGGGAATCTCCTATTTTTATCTCAAGGAGCCCTTAAGAGACGCAAGAGGGAGATCCGGCGGCTGAGCCAAGGGCATCCCTGTAGCTCCATATCTCCGCAAGGCATTTATGTGAGAAAATGTTCCACCATTCACACCTTTCAGCCCAGCTTCCTTTAGCATAACCAGAAGGAATTTCTCATGCATTTCAGGCCACCCCCCCAAAAAACCCCTCTCTCTATTAAATAATGATAAACTGGGGACCATTTCCTTGTATTCATACAACACTCTTAACCAGCTCTTTAAAACAAGGTGGCTTTTTGCCGATGGCAGGCTAAATTTGTTTAACATTAACCTTGATTTGTATGTTTTCCCCCTAGCTTAGCTTGTAATACACCCATTTGGCAAGCTCACATTGGATTCAGTTGTAGGACGCACACTGAGGCCATGGGTGAATTTTCAGTGTGTTGTGTGAATGTGGCTTCTGAGTGCCAAACACTGACTTTAAGCCAGAGCTCCTGTTCTATCCATTGATCCTTGTAGAACAGCCTAGAATCAACCAGAGATTGGGAGTTAGAGGCTCCAGTTTTGTAGCCTGCAAATCATTTAGCAATATCCCATCATTCTTTGGCATTTGAGGTTGATGGCGCGGAAGTGAAATGAATTCCTATCAATAGCTCTGATTCATTGTAATTTCAGGTAAATACTGAAGAAGACATGGAGAGACAATGAGATTGGAGAGATATTTCAGATATGCTCATGAGTTTGTTTGTTTGACTGTCGCTTCATGGGGGCATTCAGACAATGGCTGTGTTGACCACAGATTGTTGGTCCTGGCCTGGGGAGGCTTAGAGATTTTCAGACTTGTTGTTTAATTGCATCGCTCTTAGGCCCCAGCACAGTGGTTGGCAAAAGTCTCCTGTATCATCAGAACATGTGTAGAGTTTACTTACAGTAGAGGGCAGAGGAAATAGCCTTGAAAGACCAGAGGAAGAACCACTACCAAGACCACAGACAGATAGGAGGATCTTGAGCCCCAGCTAAGGAAGTAACTTGAGAAAATGCATTCAGACTTGCAATATTCTGTTACTATCCCTTTACAAGTAAACTAGTCCTGATCTTTATGGCATTGGTTTCTTAATTTGGTCTGTCTTGTGGGGTTACACTTCTGTTGCCCCTGGAAAATAACAGAGCAGCTGGGAAAAGCCTCCCATCCCAGAGCATGTGCAGAATTCATTTGGCACTGAGGAAAAAACCGCTTCTCTTTCAGACCTAAGGATATTCCACAGGCAAAGAGCATATGAAGAGTGCAAGATGTACATCTAACCTGTGACAGGAATGTCCCCAGATCTGGAGGGACCCTAAATGGCATCCACATTTCCTATTTTCCCAGGCCAACGTGTCCAATGAGTACAGAGAGAGTCATTTTGAATAGGGAGATGGGTAGCGTATAAATTTATTAAATAATAATAGGAATAATAAAACCTGAGATGCTTCTCTTCAGCTTAAACGTTTGAGAAGCGAAGACTTACATGCGCATATGCTTTTTCCTTTTCCTTTCCTTTCCTTCTCCAACTTCCCTTAACAGGGTTTATGGTGGTTTATCTGTTTATAAACAGGGTTTATGATGCTTTATGATGTTAATACCTGTACATTTGGAATATTTATTTTATTTATATTATTTGTTATTTGAAATATTTGGACTATTCAGAAAATATGAGCAATAGCCCTTTCGGATGGGCCTTTTATCTTCAGAAGCAATTGCAGAATAGATACACCCGTGACATGCTCAGTGTATTTTTGTTTAATGGCTCAGGATAACCCTTGGTGCTATCCTCCGAGCTGCTGCGTGCCATCATAGTACAAATTTGAGGCTTGAAATGGATTTTAAAGTCTGTAGTAGCCTAGGAATATTACAGTCTTTTTTTTTGGTTTTTCAGACATAATTTATTTCCTCTGCCGCCTTCTCTCCATTAGTCTCTTAACGTAACCTGTCTAGGCAAAAGTATGAAATGCTTTGCTGATGCGGCAGTAACAGCTGTAGTGAGATGGTCCCTGGAGCCTGTGGACTGTTTGCTCTGGAGTAATCTCATCAGCTTTAATGGGATGGCTTTTCTGAGGCAAGCCCTCCCCGGGAAGGATCCTCCTTCCCATCTATAGGAGACTGCCTATACTTGACCCTTACTCAAGGATAGTACATATTTTATTAGAAGGCTTACGCTTTTGTTTATCCAGTGCCTGGGAGTTGGAAGAAGGTGCTACAAGAGGCCTCCTGATTCAGGTTCAGCCTTGCTACGGATAATCTGGGCTTGCACTTCTAAGGGTTTTTTTGGTTTGTTTTTTTGGTGCTTTTCATTTTTGCCTTCAGGCTGCAAAAAGCGAATGTGTCGCCTTGGCAGTTTCTGAGCAAGGCTAGGCTGGGCTTTGAACATTTATTGACATTACATTTGGTCCTTCTTTCTCCCACCCATCCAAAAAAGGGCACTTCAGAGAGTTCCTTTATTTAAAAGGTAGCTGGCGCCAACTTTACAAGTCATGACTCAGGAAGGAGAGAAGGAAGCAAGGAAGAGAGGAGAGGAGAAGAGAAAGGGAGGGAGAGAGGAAGGAAGCAAGGAGAGGAGAAAAGAAGCATGGAGGGAGGGAAGGAGGAAAAGGAGAAGGGGAGAAGGAAGGCAGGCAGGCAGGCAGGCAGGCTTGAGGGTGAAGCTTGTGTCAAAGGAAACCTGCATGGGAAATCTCTTTGTTCTCCCAGATTGGCCAACTGTTTTGAGATCTTGCCACTTATCTCACACTTTCCACTTGCAAAATCTTGTTTACTTTGGCTCTGTATAGATCTAGTGGGGATCCTCTCCTTATTTTGCATGAGCTTTTTGGAATATTTGATGAGTCTTGAGAATGGATTTTGGTAAGCAGTGGATATATTTGGCTCCCAATTGGATGCTGCAGCTTGGAAATCTTACTGAAAGGACCTGTGTCTCAATTTACTTTTGGGGTGGGTGGATAAGGATGGATTATGGTCCTAAAGCTTGACTCTGTTGCACCAAGCAAGCCTCTGAACATTTGTGTTTGCACTGCTTTCCCTTTACAGCTTCATACCCTCAGAATTGAATTGCTAGGGTCAATAGGCACAAGTGTTTTGTGCTGTGGTGAGTGACAAGTATTGAATGGGTCTTTCCAGAGCATGGCCAGCACCTGTCTGGACCCTGCATTGATTCTCAGCTGCTATTTGAGCAATTGAAGTTGTGTTATTTATGTGGTTGGTTCAGATAACAACACATTGTGCTGCTGGCTCTAAATGGGGAAATCTCATATTAAAATGCTTGGACTTGGGCTTTAGTCCAAGATGTGTGTTTGTGTGTGTGTGTGTTATTTGACAAACCTGCCATCTTCACCTAGCTTATTTCAGACTTGTAGCCATAGCTATTTTGCAGATCAAGGTACAGCCCTGAAAAATCTATTCCATGTGCAACTTGGATTTTTTATTCATTTACATTTTAGTGTTGTTTTGGAGGCTTTGGGTTACATATCCCATCCCTCCAACCATCCCTTCATTTTCTGAGACCTCTGACTTTCCTATAGCTGCATCCTGTCAATCAGTAATCAGTTCATACAATTCTGTAAGCTCTGGACTTTCTAAAATCACCCCCTGCACACTAAGCCAAGATTATTTAACCCAAGGTTGGTTGGGTAAGATAAGGTGGTGAAGATCCGGCATCATACTAAGCTAAAACAAATAAGCCACTTTTATGGCTTAATAGTGGGTTCCCCAATATAGAGTCTGTCATTACCTCACAATCCCCTTTAAAAAAGAACCAGTTTGGTACAGTGGTGAAGGCACCAGGCTAGAAACCAGGAGACTGTGATTCTAGTCTTGCCTTAGGTATGAAAGCTACCTGGTAACTTTGGGCCAATCTCTAGGAGATGATGAGTTCTAATCCTGCCTTAGGAATCAAAGCTGGTTGAGCGACTTTGAGTAGTCACTCTTTCTCAGCCCAACCTACCTCGTAGGGTGGTTGTTGTGGGAAAAATAGGAGGAGGAATGTTCACTGCCTTGAGATACTTATAAAGTAATAAAAGTGAGATGAAGATCTACTAAATATGGCTAGCCATGTTGACCATAATGAACAGTTCTCCCAGTCCAGTTGCCCAAAAGTTGGGGACCCTTGACCTGGTATAGTATCCAAATCCAGCCTGTTTTTCAGTGCAAAGTTGGTGCTTTATTCTGAATAACTGGAAAGTAGAATAGCTTCCAAAGGTAAAAAGTGAATGAACATGGAAAGAATAAAAGCATGATCAAATTAAATCACTGTCTGCCACAGAGGTCTATCCAGTTGCAGCAATAGCTAGCTACCTGTGTTGAGATCTATGATATGTATAGATCCAATGGATTTCTAATCTGTTTTCTCTGCAGCCTTTGGCCATGTAGAAACCCGAGCGCATGCCGAGGAACGTCTCTTGAAGAAACTTTTCTCTGGATACAACAAATGGTCCAGGCCAGTCGCTAACATTTCTGATGTGGTTATTGTGCGTTTTGGATTGTCCATTGCACAGCTTATAGATGTTGTAAGTATGGCTGGAATTAATTCTTCGAGGCTGTTTGGTTATCTGGTGGCAATGGAAGGGTGATCATCTTTTTTCTTCTCCAAGGTTTGGATTTCTAAGTGGACGTTCTCACAATAACTAGAAATCCAAACATGGAAGCACCAAATGAAGATCAGAACATTGGTTGGAGCAGTGTTTCTCAACCTCAGCAAATTTAAGATGTGTGGACTTCAACTCCCAGAATTCACATCACTTGAACTTGTCAAAGTTAAGAAATGCTGCTCTCAGTTGTGATGGGTCAACTTTGAGTTTGATGCTAGAATCATGATACCCCAACTTTGCTCGCTGGGGAATTCTGGGAGTTGGGGAATTCTGGGAGTTGGGGAATTCTGGGAGTTGAAGTCCACATATCTTAAAGTTGCCAAGGTTGATCAAGAGTGGGTTAAAATATCAGTCTAGAGTTGGTACAACTCAACATCTTGGTGAACATATCCACAACATAATATTTTCCCCAAAAGTATTATTCAAAATTAAGGATGGGCTCTGGTTAAACTGAATTCTTGGTAGGATCTATGTGGTTTTCTTGACAGTGTTGAGGAAATGGTTTGCTACCAATTCTGTTAAAGATATTTTTCCAGATTCCCAGTGTAGCCCTCATCCCTGGATGATTCTTATCCAAATACAATCATATCTGACCCTACTTAGCTTCCAAGATCAATCAAGTTCAGCTTGGTCGTCTAAATACAGTATTTCTTTTTTGGCTTGAATTTCTTTGGGGAAACAAAATGAATACAGTAGATGTGCCTTTACACCTAACAATAAACAGAATTCTTTTTTTAAATCTAGTGTATATAAAAAAGGAACACTTAGGTCGAACGAGGGCTAGATTTTAGAAATATAAGAAGATGAGTTTTCTTGTTGGGAATTTTTCCAAGGTTTGTAGCTGGCTATTGCCAGGAAAAGAGGCTGAGGAAGGAAGGAAGGAAGGAAGGAAGGAAGGAAGGAAGGAAGGAAGGAAAAGAAAGACGGTATTTTACATATAAGATACAACTGGAGGCAACTATCTGTAATCAACAAGAATCATAAATTTGGTTCACTTCATATTAAGGGGCATTCTGAGATATTGTAATAAAATAAACCTGGTGGAGGCTTGATCTTAGAAAGATGCCCGTCCACCCAGGAAAAAGACAAAGGAAAATAGAATTGGTAAAAAAAATAGGTTAGGGTAGTAGAAGGATTTGTGGTTTATTTTCTAGTTAGTGTCTGGGAGGGGAGGGGAGGAGAGGGTATAATCTGGGGGTGCTTTTGCTATTTCAGAGACTGAGGTTTATTGACACTGTGCGTGTGCGTGTGCGCCTGTGTGTGTGTTTAATGGTGCACAAGGGAGGAAAAAAACCTTGAAATAGCCAAGTATTCTTTCAGAAGGACTGCTCCATTGATCTTTGCGCAAAGTTGCTTTGACATTTATTATGCATAAGAAGCTGAGTAACTGAAAAGTGAACTGGGAATGGTTTCAGAGTTTTTACATAAATGCACGTGCGGTGTTGTTCTCTGTGTTGAAAAAAAAAGGTAGAAAGGAGGTCTGAATTGCTATAATCACTCTAGAGTGAAGTACATTCCAAAAGAGAGAGAGAGAGAGAGAAAGAGCAAAGAATCTGATAAGAATGAAAGTGACTGATTTAATTCTGGAATCTGATTTTTTTTTGTCTAGTATTAATTAAAGACTGTATTAACCAGATTTTTTTGTTGCCCAGTTTCTAGAAGCCAATGTAGACCTATATAGTTAGATCTAATTTGGGGAATAAGTGGGGAGAAGTTAAAAGAATAAACTGTAGTCTTTCCAGTGTAGCTATCTAATTTCATTTCTTTTATTCTAGTGTATTGGTTTCTGGATTGATGGCTAGGACTGTGATCAGCTCTGATATTTTTGTGACCGGAATATGTACAGTAGTGTAACATTCATGCTGAATCTGCTAGACCTCATAATTTGTCAGTCCTAAGATATTACTCTGTTCAGATTCAGATATTTTATTGGCCAAGCGTGGTTAGACACACAAGGAATTTGATGCCGGTACAGCAGCTCTTAGTATACTTGCAAGACAACAGTGTATACAATAAAAATATAAACAAATCATCAAAATGATGTATCCAACAGTAAAGTGTGCATCTAAAGTATGAAGCTAGTAGAAAAGGAATGTAATTAAGTGTTAAATTAGAACCACGATCTATTGATAATATTTGTCAAATAGATATTTTAAATATGAGTTTTCTTGTTGGGAATTTTCCCAAGGTTTGTAGTTGGCTATTGCCAGGAAAAGCAGGCTGAGGAAGGAAGGAAGGAAGGAAGGAAAAGGAATGAATGAATGAAGGAAGGGAGGGAGGGAGGAAGGAAGGAAGGAAAGAAGGAAGGAAGGAAAAGCAAAAGGCTGAAGTTGTATTACTTTTGTATTTTAAGTCAGAAGTCACTCTTAACTTTTTTTTCCCGCAACTGCATTTAATCACATGCCATCATTCAGCTGAATACTTGACTCATATATGACAGGACAAAAGTGCAAAGAATTCTAAATTAACCCAGAAGTTTTGGAAGGAAGATGGTATTTTACATTAAAGATATAACTGGAGGCAACTATCTGTAATCGACAAGAATCATACATTTGGTTCACCTCATATTAAGGGGCATTCTGAGATATTGTAATAAAATAAATGTGGTGGAGGCTTGATCTTAGAGAGATGCCTGTCCACCCAGGAAAAAGACAAAGGAAAATAGAAGTGGTTAAAAAAAAAAGTTAGGGTAGTAGAAG
>JANHZU010002981.1:141256-152353 GCA_032468055.1 Acrochordus granulatus
GATTAAAGGCGAAACGTCTTCGACTTGAGAAAAATCCAGTCCAGATGCCTGTTTTTTAAACTTTGTTGCGATAAAGTGGGTGAAATTAAGGCATTCGTTTTCTACAACTTTGGTGTTTGGCACTTAGGTACTTTTATGAATTATTATTGCTTTCAATGACACATTTATCATATCCAGAGGCATTGATATGAGGAGTGATGGTAGAAATGAGGCTGGTGAAAGAGGAACCAACAGTTCCCAGACTTGAGAGAGCTGTTCTGTCAACAGATACAGTTGACTTCCTCAGCTTTGAAAAGATTGGCCAAAGATCTGTTGATATATAAAGGCAGGAGGAAAAATCTGCAGAGATGAACTTTGGGGTACAATCCTACATAAAGGCTTTGATTGCCTTGCCCTGGAGGAGACCACTCTTCCATAACACTTGGCTTCCTTCTTATCTGAAGTAAAATATCTGCTTTAGCTGAATTGTGTCCAGAAGTCTAGTGCTAAGTAAGTCAATTCCAGAATCAAGAATCAAGAGTTGAGATCTGGGAAAAAAACTCGGTTTTTTTGCTGGGCTGAAACATGACAAATCTCTTGTTCAATTCTTGTTTGTCCTGAGCCTACGCACTACAAATCCATAATTCCTAAACAAGATTTTTTTCTGAGGAATATCAACTTGGGAAGGCCAGTTATTTTTTGATCAGTCAAACAAACCCACATATTATTACCTTGGTCTCACTTTTATGCTGATTGCTACTTTCTGATGACCAGATAATTCAAAATTAAAGAGATGATATTCAGGAACTGTTTCCTCTTTGGAATGACATTAAAACGCCCTTAAAACTCAACTAGGGGATGCTTTGTTATTTGTTTTAAACTTCCACAAATTCTGGCCGTAAGAAAAAAAAACTAATCTGAATCTCTGAACATTTTAACGAAGGATACTCCAGGGGAATCTCACAATTCAATATGAAGGAGCTTAGCTTCTTTCAACAAGATTACAATTATCCTTATGTTTCAGCAATTAAACTTAAAAAGGGAGTTACAATGGCTTTGTCGCTTTCAATTTGAGTTCACTGAGTTGTTAGTTATCATAGAATCAAATGGCACAGATGCTGAATTATTACGAAACTCAGGTTATAAAGAGGAGTGAGGAACTATTCAACACGCAAAATCATATTCCCAATGAGTGGAAATCTCCCTATCTACTATGCAACTTGGAGAAAACATGTACTGTATAATAGAAAGATTTGTAATTATGCAGTTGAATATTTAGAATTAGAAAAGCACATGCATTAGAAAGTCTTATAATTGACGTGCATTATGAAGATGGATGGATGGATGGATGGATGGATGGATGGATGGATAACACTGCAACTGTGTGACTGAAGCCCACCCCCTTTTTATGGGCATGTATTTTGTGCATGGTGTTCAAATGCTTTAGAACTGAATCTGCAATTTGCTTGTACCCAGGGGCTACCCGTTTTTGTCTGTTTGTTGCTGTTTTCAGTGGCATCCTTTTTGTTGTTCTGGCAGCAGCATGGACCAAATCAGTCCTTAATCACTCAAATACTTAGATATCTGTTTCTCCCTTTAGCTCTCAAATCACACTAAATTAGGGAATGGAATTGGTGCCTTAAGGCTCCACAAGATTCAGGGTACCATGTTACTTTTTTGAACACCACAGGATGATGCCCTCCAAGCAAAAAAGGGCGAGCAATTATAATCCCACCCATGCCAGGGATACTTTGAGGACAACCAACAATGTTCTGTGAGTCACTTGTAGCTTATTAGCTGTGGGTTGGTTACCTCTGCTTTAGAGAACCTGGCAAAGCAATGAACCTCCAGATGTTGCTGCATTGCAACTTCCAAAATGCAAGGTCCTGTTAAAATGTGAATTAGACAGTTCTACCCAGTACGTCATTGCTGGCATTGTCCTGTCTTTGAATGTTGAACAGTATCATCTATAGGATCTCACTGCTGGTAAAAATAGCACTGTAGTATTGGACTCCAAGCTCCACCACTTTGGGCCATACCTGCAACATCATGACACACACACGCACAGAAAAGAGGTGGGGCTTGCAATGCTGCTTTTGTCGACTGACCTTCCTGCAGGTGCTGCTGGTGTTTGATGTTGCCATGAACAGAGATCACGAATATGCGTACTAAAGGCCTGCAGTTCTCTTAGCCCGATCCTGTCTAAAAATGTTTACTAAATATTTAATTCCCTTTCCATCATATGGGAAAATTGCAAAATGCATGAGAAGTAAGAAAGCATCTTGGCAGGCCTGAGGGCTCTAGATTTTTTATCATTTCAGAGAATTCTGTAAGCATGTGGGGAATGATCTTATTTTTCCCTCCAAGGAGAGTTGAAATATCAAAATGTTTTCTGTTAAATGTTGACTGAACTTTAGAATAACAACCCACGGGAGGCCTGTTAAGTGTCCATATTAGCTATCCATGAACTTTGCTTCAAGCTGCAGAAGACTTGAATAAGGATTGCTCGGGTCCTTATTTGTGATCCTTGTAGCCCAAGAACCAAGTTGGAGGAACCCTTGGAAGAACTTCTATCTCCTTACCAAAATTTAGAATGGCTCTGGAGTGTTGATCAGACAACATCTTTCTAATGTTCTAATACAATAAAGAGATTGTGAGGCAACAGGATGCATTTGGGGCTATCTGAGGTCCTGTTCCCTGTTATGCTGTTTGGCCTTCTGTTGTCAAGTTTGTATGGGCCAACCCATAATTAACCTGTTGGGTTAATATATGCTTGTGAATTCTATAAACGCCTCATCCCTCATGGCTTAATTCAATAAGTACATTAAACATGAGATAATACAACTACATGCTTATGGAAAGGTCAGCTTGCAGCCATGCTTCCTTATCTATTTTCTCACATTACCTTGTTTTCCGGGTTAGTTGAATATCTCTATAGAGGGTGTAGGTGTGAGTTCCCAAGAAGATGTAAGGTTTCATAGCAACCCCCTTGATGGAGGCATATTCCTTTTCCATCAGTCCAAATGCTTCCATCATGTCAAAACCTGTGAAAGGTAGACCAGATTGATCATGTAAACCAGTGTTTCTCAACCTTAGCAACATTAAGATGTCTGGACTTCAACTCCCAGAATTCCCCAGCCAGCATATAATAGATTGAATGGGTTTGCTGTGATTTCTCCACTCTAGGGTGCTATGATTAGAACAACCAATGCTGGCCTGATGAGTACAGTCATTTCTATTTGAAGACAGACCTGTCAATCTCTGAATACAAGACTCATTCTTGTTTTCCTGACATTGTATTTAAACTCTGAGGATGGTTTATACCAATGTTTCTCAACCTTGGCAACTTTAGGATGTTTGGACTTCTAATCCCAGTTGAAGTCCAGATATCTTAAAGTTGTTAAGGCTGAAAAACACTCATATAGACATCGCAAAAGTAATTGTGGGGAGAGAGATTTTAGAAGGTTGTACCCATTTTCATAGGATGAGGCAGAAATCTACTGAGTCATCTGACAACCATTTAAAGGGTCATTGACAAAGAATGCCCTTGATCATTTATCTTATTCGGTCTAGATTTCTCTGACTCTAGAGATGAAAGGCAAAACGTCCCATCTGCACTAAAAGTAACATTTCACTGGAGAAGAAAGAATAAGTCTGCACTCAGAGATTAACTGTGGATGAACAGATCGTCCTACATCTTAGCAAAATGTTTTTGTACTCAGGAGATTGTATGAGTCAGCCATAAAGTTATTTATAATTAAATTGCATCAGATCATATACTGTAATGAACAAGAAAATGTAAAGTTGGTTCTTTGCTGCCCATTTTTATGCACCATCTGCCTCCTTCTCTTTTTAAATTGCTAAGCAGGGTTGACTTGAACTCTTTGGCGAAGACGTATTCTTCCAAGAAAAAAGAAAAATGCATCTCTGAGCCAGTGGAACATCTTCTGTAAGATATGAGTCATTTTGTAAAGCCTTCAATACACTCAGACTTTATAATCAATAAATCCTCCCCCCCATTTCATTTTCTCCTTTGTTTGCCTATCTGAATGTATGGAAAAGTTGGGATCAGGGGCGAGGAAGAAAGGAGGGACAATTGTGAAACAGGCGCGTTTAAACATGGTTCGATCAATACTTTTCATCTGCCAGATTTATCTTTGCATCATCTCTGTAGCTTTTCTCTGATGATTATCTTGAAGACTAAATATATTGAACAAAGGATATTGTCTTTTTGAAGAATTCAGAGTTTAGCAGAAGTCTCCAACCATGTAATCTCCTCATCTCAATTTCATTTGAACCCAATTATAATAATAGTATGCAAAAATAAGTGAGGCTCCATAGGTGGAAAATATGGCTGGTATCAAGAAGGGATGATAAGGGATGATATAGGGTGTAATTGTTGCAACAGGCAATTCTGTTTTGAAAGACTTTGGTTTTTTTTACTTTCCAATTAAAGAAAAAAGAAGATAAAGGCATATTCGCTAGAGTAATGTTTCGTTGGATTTACTGAAAGGTTGACATACTCAGTGAGACATCAGCGCAATGACTGCATTGAGAATTTTTAGCCAGATATTTTGGTGCAATCAAAGAGTTTTAAGGAATGAAAACAATTCCTCAAGGAATCTTCAAAGTACTGCTGGAAGCTCCAATTATCTGACATTTTTGTAAAAAAACAACATGATTTCTTCTTGCAAAGAAGTTTATGAGATAATATCAACAGAATGTAGATGATGTTAACTGAGAGTGATGGCGGCAGTTCTGGAACAGGCTTTGTTCTGACTAGTTTTGAAGTAGTTTTGTGCTCCTTGGTTACCTGGTCAAGTCACACAGCTTAACCAATAAATTGTGAGAGAATATATGCCGAGTCGTTTCACTGGGGAGATGGGGAGCATATAAATTTAATAAATAAAATAAAATATATCGTTTTTTATTTTTTATTCTATCAATGTTCTAGACTTATCATGCAGGGAACAACCGTTTGGAAATCATAAGGGAGGAGGGAATGCTACACTGTGTGATTTATTTTGCTAAATCGTTAGTATGTGGTTGTATTTATTTGCTCCGCTCTTTTTAAATTTTCCTGGTCCTTGACCAAATACATTTCATCGGTTGATCGTTCCATTGTCACGTTGCACAGTTTGACTGACTGACAATGTTAACTTGCAGATGTGCCAGGAAAAAAAAAAGATTTCCGGGCACGTTTCTCAAATAATTCCTGCTTATGAGAAATTCAGGCGGTGAGCCTCAAACCTGAGAAACAAAAAAAAAACAACATAATTCATGTTCAGAGGAGACCCAAAGTTTGCGGGTATGCAAAAAATAAAAACATCAGGCCCTCCCCATTTATTTGGGGGTAGGATGATACCCACAAAATCTCCCCTCATTGCTTTTCCTAATATTTCAAATATCAACAGGTATTTCCTAATATTTCAAATATCAACAGGTAGGCACATGTGGACAAGAGGAAGAATGATCAACATCCAACTGCTAGTCCATGTAAAATACATTAAATCAAACAGAATTTCACGTTCTTTGGAAAGATCCTTGTCCTTCCAAATCTGATTCCCTCATCAGTATCTTCACAGATAATGTCGTGGGACTTCTCCTTATCTCTTCTAACAGCTGCCTGACATTCTTTGTTAAGTTCCTTGCAGAGACATTTGTCTCTTTTGGTTCTGGTTTCTCTTCTCTTGGGAATTTCTACCATTTGTTCTGACATCCAGTTTGCCTTCTTGCCTTTCTTGGTCTTTGGCCATCCTTGGTCTTTTCTTGGTCTTTTCACATCCATCCTTAGCAACTCCTTCAATTTAATGCCGTATTTCCTCTGGTTCCCGATGGTCTTCTTGAAAATGAGGGGGGTACGCTCGAGATCCTATAAAAGTGCAAACTGCTTGGCTTTCCTCCTTTTTAGTTTAACGTGGAACCCGTGCACGAATCGTTCATGATCTGCCCACAGTCGGACCCCGGGCACTTCTTGCTGCGATAACTTGGCTCTTCTTCTTTGCACTAACAATAAAATAATTTTTTTCCGCACCGCTGTAATTTTGAATAGTCACTTGTTTGATTTCTGGGTGCTCCTTCTGGGTTGACATTGAAGAATGAGGTAGCAATGAGAACATTAGAAATTGATTAGACATTCTCTTGCTTCATTTCTTTTAATGAAATGGACTCCAACTACATTTTCCTTCTTACTATTTCCATCTTTGGCATTCCAGTCTCCTACCACAAGTAGCACATCTTGCTGGCATGTTCTATCGATTTCACACTGAACTTGATCACAAATTTAATCCACCTCCCTTTACCCTGCATTAGTGGTTAAAGCATAAATTTGGATCACTGTCTTATTACAGGATTGCCCGTGAATCTTAAAGATATTATTCAGCCACTTATTGCATTGTAACCAAGTATTGTCTTTGCTGTCTCTGTCTTGACTATAAAAGAATTACAGGTAGTCCTCAACTTGCAACCACAAACTGGAGCTGGAACTTCATCGCTAACTGAGACATTTTTATGCTAATTTTATGACCTTTTTGCTGTGGTTGTAATCGCAGTGATCATTAAGTGAATTGCACAGTTGTGAAGCAAATCTGGCTTCCCCCATTGACTTTGCTTGTTGGAAGCCAACTGAGAAAATAACAAATGATGATCATATGACCCCAGGATACTGCAGCCACCATAAATACATGCCAGTTGCAAAGTGCCTGAATTCTGATCATGTGATCATGGGGATGCTGTGAAGGTCATAAATGAAAGGACTGATTGTAAATAATTTTTTTCAGCACCGTTGTAATTTTGAATAGTCACTAAACAAATGGTCAGAAGTCAAGGACTATCTGTACTTCTTTTTTGTGTTCTGAGTGGTGGGATATGCTGACTAATAGGGTCTTTTTCAATTAGCTGATATCTAAAAAGTTCACACATGTTCTTCATTGGATTTTTCACTGGACTGAGCTTTCCCATGTTCATGCTTCTATGTTCCATGTTACCACTGTAATTGTCAGGCCCAAACCCAGAGATGACAACAGTGAAATCTCATAGATTGGTTCCTGTTTCCTGCCCCCTTTTGAGAAATGTACATATTTCTTATCATCTTTTTCTTTGTTCATATGGGATTGAAAAAGATTCCTGGATAGGAGTTGAAACATTTTCCAGTTACATCCAATCAATAAAGTCCAGCTGCATTTTTAAGAAAGTTCACGTTTTTCAGTTTTTCTACGAATGATGACCTGGATTAATGAGAATATATATAGACATACGACTGTGCAGGCTCTTGATCCGGGCCTCTTTCTGGGAAAACTCTGGGTTTCCAAAAGTCTCCCCCACTGCTCCTGCAGTGCACATTCCATCACATTCATTGTGCTTGGCAGCTTCTGTTTTGCTTTCCTTGCATGGCAACTAGATGTGTGGAAGGCTTTAATCTAACTGCATCAAAAATACCATTAGTATTTCAAAACATCCTCGGCTGTAGCTCAGTTGCATGTTGGGTATCATCCGGCCTGAGGGACCATCGTTCGGCACTACACTGTCAGTCACTGCAGCATATCTACCCATGTGCTTTTCTTCATCAAACACAGGAGTGGGTTACCATTGTTTTCTTCCATACAGGATGAAAGGAATCAGCATCATTCCAGCATCTTCATATATTGCCGCTGCAGATACATTTATTAGATTTCTATCTTGCCTTTAGAAGCAACTCAAGGTGGCAAAAATATCTAAGACTCCTCCCTCCTCCTATTTTCCCCACAGCAACAACTCTGTGAAGTGAGCTAGGCTGGCCCAAAGTCACCCAGCCGGCTTTCATGCCCAAGTCGGGACTAGAACTCACTGTCTCCTGGCAATTGGCCCAAAGGCACCCAGCTGGCTTTCATGCCTAAGTCAGGACTAGAACTCACCATCTCCTGGCGATTGGCCTAAAGGCACCCAGCTGGTTTTCATGCCTAAGTGGGGACTAGAACTCACCGTCTCCTGGCGATTGGCCCAAAGTCACCCAGCCAGCTTTCATGCCTAAGTCAGGACTAGAACTCACCGTCTCCTGGCGATTGGCCCAAAGGCACCCAGCCGGTTTTCATGCCTAAGTGAACTCACCGTCTCCTGGCGATTGGCCCAAGGTCACCCAGCCGGCTTTCATGCCTAACTCAGGACTAGAACTCCCCGTCTCCTGATTTATAGGCCAGCACTTTAACCACTATACCAAGTTGGCTGCTTGTTTTAATTGGTCACCTGGGATGACCTTCATGCCTTGGATGACCCTGTTAGAATTATATATTCTTGCCATAAATTGTTCTTTGCTCAAATCTCCCAGAACACACACACACATGCACACACACTGTACATATGAGGCAGCATAGCATGACTTTGAGTTGAACTATAAAACTTGATCTGGATATATTACAAGTCCTCCACTTCTAAAGCATAGAAAGCTTGCCTAACTCCCAACTAATCTCTCTTTAAGATCTACAGTATCTAAATCTTTGAGGGAACAAACAGGAAGATGCTACTTTCCTTCATAATCAAAGAAGATGCTTCACAGCCTACCTTGTATGGAGCTATCCATCGAGTGAAGTGAAGGGCAGCCTGCAGAAAGAGAGAAGAGCGAAGGGGAAAGAGACAGGATCAACCAAATATTTGAAATTTGCAGAAAAGTGCAGCGTGCAATAAAATAACTTTCACAAAGGATCGGTCTGGCTTTAGATTTAGAGTAGTCCCTATGCCCTAGTATAAACCTCATTGTTTACAGCCAAACTGATGTAGATTTTGTCAGCTAGACGCTCCCCCGTAATATATATATATATGGAAAAAATGCAATCCTTAATATGCTGATCAAGAATCTTCAAAAAATAGTTTTGCCTCTTATGTATGGTGACCATATTTCCTTGGAAAAAAAATAAAGGACAAACCTGAAAATCGGTACATCCGAAAAAGATTCAGGAGGATAAAAAAAGGGTTCATGTTGATAACTTTGCTTTACAAAGGAAAATTAAAGAGCAAAGCCAAGAAAAACTTTTACAAAAAAGCATATTGTAATAAAAATATACAAAATCAAACACTGTCCATTTATTTTAAAAAGACCGTTCAGTTTCCATGTTTTTCACACAAATGTGGAAGGCGGTACCTGAAGTGGTGCCATTTAAAAGCTTAATCCAAAATAAAGGACAAAAGTACATTTTTGAAAGGTTGAGAAGAAAGTGCCCAACTTTTGGTATTTTGCTTTTGTGACTTCCTCCCTCATGCATGTTCCTCATTCCACCTTCTTTGTTTGTCGATGTATTCTGACTTTTTTTGGAGGGGGGGGATCAATTATAGCTGCTACAGCAAACATTATGCATTTGCTTAATTTCCTGGCTGTTTATTTCCTATTTCTAATTGCCTCTGCATTATTAGATTCCCCAGTGCAAACTGCAGCTTTTACCATGAAGCCAAGTCATTGTTTACTCACAAAGAAATTCCAACCACCACAAAGACTCCATGAATAATCGTCCTGGCATATTCTATTAATTATCATGGCAAAGGGGAAAAAGCACTTCTCTTTGTTCGTTTTAACATCAGACCCATTATGGAAAATAAAGTGAGTTGTAAAAACACAACCATTTCAACTTCTCCCTTTTCTGGGACCCCCTCCTCTTCATTTTTTTTTACTCATCCTTTGAGAAAAGTCACTGGTAGAAACCAGACATCAGAAAGGAAGCATTAAAGGCACTTTGGCAAACAGCTCTCTATCTGAACAGGCTGAACCTCAAAAGATGCCTTCAGAAACCAACACATCGCCCTTATTGGCTTCTGTGTTTGCCCCAGGGCTAGGCTGAAAGGCCTGAAAATGTGTTATTTTACTTGAAAATCAGAAATACCTCTGACAAAAAACAAAGATACTCAAGATGTCTTAGCTTGGGAGCTCCACTTGGAGCATCTGCTTCAAGCATAGCATCATCACTGCCATTTCAGAAGAGTATTTAATGTCTTCAAAGCAATGAGTGAACATAGAATCATAGAGCTGGGAGGTATCTCCAAAGTAATTTAGTCCAACTTCTTGTTCCATGCATGACCCACTAGGACTTTCTGACAGGTCACCTTTTCTAACTTCTGTTTGAAGCCTCTACCTTCCAGGGAAGGAGAATGCAATGAAGACTTCCCATGAATGAGAAGGAACAACTTCATGAAACAGTCTGTTCCACTGGTTGACAGTTTCTGAAAGAAATATGCAGTCCTGTACACTACAGAGCAGGTTTCTCAACCTTGGCAACTTGAAGATGTGTGGATTTCAACGCCCAGAATTCTCCAACCAGCCATTTGTATTCTACAATTTATTTCCAGAGATGATAGATAAATAGATAGATAGATAGATAGATAGATAGATAGATAGATAGGCAGACAGATACCGTAGATAGCCCACTTTAGATAATATTTGCTTCAAATGAGTTCTCCACACATTCATTCTCAGTCTTTATGGAAAACCTTGCTAACAAATCCACTTACATTAATAGCACACATTTTCAGGAGGTGGATGGATTTAATTGAAAGGGCTTTTGAAATACATTCATAGTTTTCCCTTCTGCCAAAGGCAAAGGAATAAATAGGCATCGCTGAATAATGCCAGGCATTTGCAACTACTGTAATAATTCCACACCATGTAAATTTGCATCTGAATTTCCTTAGAGTTGAGTAGGAGAAAAAAGAAATAATTGGGACTTAAGAACTGCAGGAAATTGTGCTGATTCCAGGCAAATGAGAGAAAGAGAGGCAGAGAGAAAATACAAGAGAAAGAATTTCAGGTTCCAGGCACGGCAAAGTTGATACTGGGCTTTTAAAGGAACAACATCATTCTCTGACATAATTCTCTGAAATGGGTGCCCAACAATAACTAATAATAAATAACAATAACTAATAATAAAGCTTGTACCCGTTGAATATTTTCATGATGGATTCTTACCCTCTGTTTTGAAAAAATGAGATTCTTTCATGGTGGGCAGTCTGGCCAAAACAGTCGCTGTAAGGAGCAAATAAATAAATGGTGCTGAAATCCAACTTCTCAAAGATCAATTTGCAATCAAATCTTCAAATCAATACAATAACAGTAGGATGTTTTATTACTGTATCATCTTCTGTTCTCTCCATATAATTTTA
>JANHZU010002981.1:194240-204779 GCA_032468055.1 Acrochordus granulatus
TCAATTTCAGAATTGAGAAAGCCTTTTGGATAAAAGGTGAAACATCTTCTACTTGAAAAATCCAGTCCAGATGCCTGCTTTTTAAACTTTTGTTGCGATGCGATTACCCTGGACGAGTGAGAGTCTTCACAGACATGCCTGTGGCTTATTGCTCAGGTTTCTAAGACCTCTCTAGCACCCTTTCCCCCTGCACAGCCATGAATCTTTGTGTTTTTAAAGGAAAAGGCATGCAACTACTTTGGCTGCGAGTTGCTACTAAGGACTTGAGATCCTGTCTCTGCACAGCCCTCTCATTCTCTTTTAATCACTGTCCCAATCTGTGCCCTGTCTGGCCCATGTATTCCCAAGGGCAAACTTATCTGGCCATTTCCTTGGCAGCATCTCTTTGTTCAGTCTCCCAAGGTCTTTCTCATATTCCATTACACATCCCCAGCTCTGATTGACTGCAGTATCTAGCACATGCACTCACATGCGCACGCACACACACGCACATACAAAACCTGGACAACCATTTTGTCCTGGGCTACCAGAAGGCCACGCTCTCTGCTCGTTAGCACTTGCTGATTTTTTTTATAACCTTGCTGTTCTCAATGAACCATCCTCGACCACAAAAGCTCATATTCTGTTCAACCTTTACATCTCTCAGAGAACACTCCTTCAGTTGCTGTGCAGTTGCATGAAGCCTATTCCGCTTGCCGGCAAGACTGCAAAGCTTCCCTTGCGTTTATTTTTAAAAACGCCTTCAAGTAGCAACTAGGAATCTGCCTATTTTCTTTCAAGGAAGCTCTTCCTTTGTACGTAGTTTCCATAAATCGAGAAAGAAAGGAAGGAAGCCTGTCCTTGTTTTGCTTGGATTATTACAAAGATGCTGCAATAAGAAGGGGGGGGAAGAAAAATGAAGAATCTGCTTTAGTGTCAAGGGGGCAAGTGGAAGAGTGAAATATCCCTGTGTGCCAACATCTGAAAAAAGCATAGGAAAGAGGGGGAGGAATCAACCCCTAAAAGGAAATGGTCAGCACCCTCAGACTGGTCCACACCAGCCAATGATAATCATAATTCTGGATACCAGTCCAGCCCAGTTGCAACCCATGGCAATCCAGATTTTCTAAAACCAGTTTAACAAACAGCTGGGAACAGCTGGGAGACAAGCAGTTATGGAACTGCCTTCTGTCAAAAGATGAAGCAGAAGCCAAACTCGAATAAGCTGGGGAAAGCATGTGTTGCTGAGGGCTTTCGCCCTTTATCCAAAGACCCTCATCAGTCTGGGGGAACGAGAGGTCATCACGATACGAAAAAATGACCCACCCCATTTCTTCTTCCAGGCAACTGCTGTTAAACGCTGTCTAAGATGCTCACTCATGCAGGAAAAGTTATCTGGAGGCTTAAAATCATGGCAGCTGGACTACTTTCATTGTTGCTTGAGAGCTTTCGACTTTTATCCAAACAGCTTCATCAGTCTGAGAGATGCAGGGGAAGTCATCAAGATGCAAAAAATGACTCGCCACATTTCTTCTTCCTGGATGAGTGAGCATCTCAGACAGCACGACTGATGGTTTCCACCAAGTTCGGTTTAGAACCGGCAGACTCAAAGAGTTGGGCTCCATTCTCACCTAGATACTATTTCAGAATAGGCTGACAGTCGTATTGGCTAAATGCATGCAAGCCACGAAAGCATGAATAAATGTTTGTGGAATGTTTCATTCCTATCTGTGAAAGAGAAGCCATCAAAGAAGACTTCAGTTCCCCATGCTTGGATTTTCACCAGCCCACCTAGGTGCCACATCAGGGTAGAAATTCCTCACCCCATTCAGTGTTTACACATGACATTCTCAGATACATACAGAGCTGCTGTTCCAAGCTTTTATTGACTGTTCTTGCTCGACCTCAGAAAATCATGAGGAAATATCCCACAACTTGCTATTTTGATTTTTTTTAGCCACCTCCAAATAGCTTGTAGCATATTTGGAGATGGAGATAGACCCGACCTTGTGTACCTCCTAGAAGGAATAACTGTGGTGCATTTGCCAGATTATCTTGAAAAGTGGATATTCATTAAGCAGTAAACACCTAAGAAATTTTCCAGTGATCATTCCCACTTCAATGATGGGCATTACCTTCTCTCTTTTTTTTATAAAAAAGAGAATTTTCAGCTATCTGTGAAGAAAACTCTCCCTGCAAAAACAGCAAGATTTTTTCAACGTACAGTAGTTCTTTCTTCTCTTATAGGCTTAGTCTTGGTTCTTAACTCCTATTCTTAATTTCTTAAGTTCACCAACTTCCTATGATATACCAGTGTAGCTTTTTGGCATATGCCATGCTTTATAGAAAATAAAGAATAGAAAGACTGCCACATCCTGCAAAGCTATTTAACACAAAGAGGTTGTAAGTAAATTATGAATATAAAGCGACTTTTGAAGCAATAATTTACAGAGAATTGTCAGAAATGCAAACTCCAAAATGATTGGTGAGCTCCTATTGCATTTTTTCATCTATAAGTAATTACAGAGCAAATTTGTGTTTTTATTGTGTGCATGTATGTGTATATATGTATATATATACACACAAACACACATGCATACTCATGCACTATACATATTCTGTACATATACACATATTTTATTTATTTATTTATGTGCCGCCGAAATCTGAAGACTCTCCGTGGCTAACAACAACAATTCTAAAAACATTAAAAAAATACAATAAAAACATTAAAATAAAAATAAAGAACCCGGCAGACCAGCGAGGTGGGCTAAAAAGATTTCATATATAAAAGGGGGGGTGAGGATGGCTAGGAATCCATCAGCCACCTCCACGATGATGATGAGCCCCTCCCCGGAGCCCCAGGCCATCTCGCAGAGCATCTTTATTATTTTTATAAATAACTCAAGGCAATGAACAGACTTAATACCCCTTCCTCCTCCTATTTTCCCCATAACAACAACCCTGTGAGGTGGGTTGGGCTGAGAAAGAGGGACTGGCCCAAAGTCACCCAGCCGGTTTTCATGCCCAAGGCGGGACTCGAACTCACTGTCTCCTGGTTTCTAGGTCGTTAATATTGCAATAATATGCTTATTAAAAAAGACCGGTGATGTGAATCAGTTCATGAATGTTTCAGAAGTGCCTTTAGAAAAGGAACATTCGGGGCCTAAATAAAAAACTTCTTTAAAAGTTGGGATTCCTCCCTCTCTTTCGTTGACACCATTCGCTCTTCAGGAGTCGAGCCTGATTCAACGGCACTTAAGTAATGCAAATATTATTATTCATTCCCTACCTTTATATTCCTCCTTTTATATTTTTACTGGTCTTTTTTGTAAAAAGTGCTCCTCTTTCATTATTCCTGTGTACAGATCCTTGAGAAGGCACCAGACTAGCATTGGGGTCATAAGGAGCAGATCCCCCGACTAGATTATTCTTTCAGCTATACATTTCAAAGAAAGCGGGGGGTCCACTCCACTTCAATAACTTGCCTCCAAGCAAAGATTTCTGAATTTATGGCCTTCCAGATACAGCTAAATTCCCAGGAGTCCAAGCCAGCCTGGTCAAGGGCGAGAAAGACGGAAGTTGGAGGTCAACATTCAAGATGCTGCAGAATGTCCCTGAGCTTGATTTAAGGCAGGTGTGTCCAATCTTGGCAACTTTAAGATGTGTGGACTTCAACTCCCAGAATTCAACTGCCAAGCATAGCTGGCTGAGGAATTCTGGGAGTTGAAGTCCACACATCTTAAAGTCGCCAAGGTTGGCCATGCCCGCTTTAAGGAATGCATATGATCCACAGAGTCTTTTTGTGAGATCTTTTGGCCACTGTTTAAGAGAACAGCCTGAGCAGTTGGCTAGGACACCTTCAGCCCATTGGGGAAAGTCCTCAAAGGTTACCAGGATTGAGAAGCTCACCAACCGTGGTGAATGATGTCATGGTCCATAAGTTTCTGCATCAGCCGGATGCCCGTCTCACGGTCTGGGGCTTCTTTGTGGTCAATCAACCAGTCGGTGAGCTCCTTTGCCACAAAGCAATTTGGGTAAGTGCGAAGATGATAGCGGCGGTCTTTTATAAGTTTGCCGTCGTGAAGACGAAGCCTAGGGTGGAAAATAAAATGCAGGAGGACCAATGCAGATACGGAAGTGACGTGCCTTTGCCCTTGAAATATCCGCGATCGGGTCTTTGGATTATCACATGCGCTAAATTCAGTGGAAGCACATCTGGTTTCTCTGTCTTATAAAGGTTTTCTGGGGTTCACTTATTTTACTAATCCTTTGGCTGCTGAGAGGTGCTTCCTAGAATGGTCAGCTGCTCCAAACAAATGAACACAGCTGGTCCTCAACTTACGACCACACTTGGGACTGGAACTTCTGTTGCTAAGCGAGGTGGTGGTGAAGTGCCCAATTTTATGACCTTTTTTGTTGTGGCTGTGAAGCAAATCAACATGGTCATTAAGTGAATCACAAGGTTGTTTAGCGAATCTGGCTTGCCTCATCGACAGTGCTTATTAGAGGATGTTGTAATGGTCATAAATACATACCAGTTGCGAAGCACCTGAATTTTGATCATGTGACCGTGGGGACACCGCGAGGGTCGCAAGCGCAAGGACTACTTGTAAGTCACTTTTTTTCAATGCCATTGTAACTTTGAATCGTCAATGAATGAATAGCTGTAAATCGAGGACTACCTATATTTAGGAACCGTGTTTCTTAAGGGGCATTTCCCTTGTAATTACTCTGCACTCTCAATTTTTTTTCTTCCTGTTCATGTTCTTTCTGATTCAAATCATTCGGGTGAGCCCCTTCCAGAATTTTGCTTTACTGGTTTTATTTGAAACTCTTGTTTACATGGCTTTCTTGCGCATATCCTCAAGAGCACACAGAAAATTATACATCAGCAGATCACTCCTATTTTACTTTATTATGTTTGAAAAGAGCAGAATGCCAGCCAAACCTTTGTAATCTCTCCTCCTCCTCCTCCTCCTCCCTCCCCCATGTTGTAGGTTTGTATACTTCTGCATTTCTCTCCTGTGAGATGGAATGGATGGCAATGTACAGCCAATTAATTGTAATCAACAATCACTCATGATTCATTCAGATGTCTCTTTTTTTAAACCTGGCCCAGTTTTTCTTCATTTTTTTAAGTGTAGCTTCTGTGGAAAACACGCACCCGTGCACACAGCCTGGGCACAGCCGCGTATAACATGCACACTTTGTTTTAAGACGGGAAAAATCTCCAAGAATGGTTTCGACTGGATGGGCAAATCGGAGACGGCCCTTGTGGCTTTCTTCATGACGGAACAAACTGCCCCTTTTATTTCGTTATTTTTCTACTGTGCTCCCCATGGTCCTGGCAAACCTGGAGGGGAGGGGGCTTCAAGCCTTTTGGTGCTATGTTTAGTGTTGGGGTTTTACACATCAGTCGCGTTTTAATGTCAGCTGCTCGAAACTGTCGAAAGGGTGGCCAGCGTAGAAACGTTTTAAAACAAATAATTTAATGGCATGATATATTTTTAAAATGCCCCACATCCCCATGGGGGACCACCACTGGGTCACATCTACGTCAGAGAAATTAGTAAATCTTGTATTCTAGGAATACTATTCACGACTGAGCCCTTCTGTTAGATGTGACAGATTGTATGTTCCATACCATGTTTATAGGTAAAATTTAATATATAGGGCTACTTAACTCCTGACGGGTTCCAACAGCTGCCCAAAGAGCCAATGCAGCTTCGGGCTACATCAATAAAGGGAGGGTGCCAAGGTCATAGAAAGAGTTAGCGCCACTGCACGCCGCCCTGGTTGGGCCACATCTGAGAAGAAATCCTACGAAGAACAGTTAAAAGGACCTGATATGTTTAGCTCCAAGTAGAGAAGGTGAAGGAGGGACGTGACTGCAGCCTTCCAGCACTTGAAGGGATGTCAGAGGACGTGGATTTATTTTCTACAGCCCGAGAGGAGAAGACAAGAACAAATGAATGGAAGAATCACAGATAGCCCCAAATAAGGAGGAATTTCCTGACTGTGAAAGCGGTGAAGCGAGGGAAGAAGCTGCCTCCTGAAGTTATGGGTGTTCCATCACTGGAGGTTCTCAAGAAAAGACCGGACAGTCATGGGACCACAGTGGTGTGAGGATTCCTGGACTGGGGTTGAACTAGAAGACCAAGGTTCCTTCCAACTATGGAGTCCTTGGTGCTCTTTGAGCTTGGTTGTAACCAAGGTGTCTACGCCAAGTTACACATACACGCACATGCACATACAGTTACTCAGGGTTGAACTGTAGAGAGCGCCAAGGACTCTACAGTTCAACCCTGAGCTACAGATACTCTCCTCTATTGGCCCCTTTCAATCCTATATGCTTCAGCTGGTCATATCGAAGTAAATGCAACTTTACTGCAATACAAAGATATGTGTAAATCACTGCAATACAAAGATATGCGTACCCTCCTTGGGGTGGGTGGGTGAGGCTTGCAGTAGGAGGCCATAACAAATGTAATATTTACACACTCAAGTCTAAGAGTGTAAGCAAATAAGAAACAAAGATGTACCACTTAGAGTATCTATCTTGGTATTCTTCTTTCTATCAATCAATCAATCAATCACATGCCTTATATGACGACAATGTAGTTTGTCGCCCCAAAAGTACATTCATACAACATGTCAGTGTTTTGCTATGCCTCAGGGGGCATAAAAACCACGACCAACACACAATTTACACCTTAGAAATGCCATCTCTGGATTTTCACTCAGAGAATGTTCTAGGATAATAATAGAAAGGTCAAAGCAAATGAACCAGAGGTGTTTGCTGTAAGTAGGCAACCAGCCAATAATGTCATCAGGAGGTAACTATCATTCCCAGGAAAAGGGAAAGAAAGGTTTTTGATTTTTCCAAAAATAGCATTATAGTTTCACTTCAGAACTTACAGTAATACCTATCCTGAAATCCATCAATCTAATTACTAGTGTGCTGATGCATTTTGGATTTTCATGATGCAGAAATGAAGTTGTGAGAAGATTGCACTGGACTAATATCCCACAACTCTCCAGATTTATGACCACAAAATCATGGGTGGAAGCTGGAAGCAGTGGAGGTTATCATCTTGGGTGAACAGGCCCTTCTCCAAAAGTTGGCCCAAAGCCCAGAACGCCCAAGTGATGGCATTGCATCTGACCTTGTGTCAGAACATTAAACAAAAATAAATGATGTGATATCTGATGCCCACAAGACTTTCCAGGGTCACTTCAAATGTTGTTTTGGTTTAAACAAAGGGAGACTCTCCAGAGACTCAAACAACTCTCATCCTAGTGGCCAAAAGTCTGATTTTGATGTTTCTGACCAGATTCTAACCCTCCACTTCGCACATTCACACTTTATCCACTAAAATGTTAATCCTCCTTTGCTTGGATGGGAAGAGCTGGAAATGGGTGAAAGGAGACAGATCGTTTGCCTGCTGTTTACTTTTCACATGTGCTAATGGTGTTCTAAAAATAAGCCCTTGGCATTATTTTGCTCTCTAGAATCAGTGTTTTTCAACCTCAGCAGCATGGACTTCAACTCCCAGAATTCTCCAGCCAGCATAGTTGTCCGAGGTATTCTGGGAATTAAAATCCACTACTCTTAAAGCTGAGAAACGGTAATCTGGATTGTAGCATATTAGCATTTCAAGACCCCCTTAGTTCTTCAATATTCCCTCCTTATGAGATAGAAGATTCTCTAGTCATTGACTGTGGAACTCTTAACCACTCGAAGGAGCAAGACAGCATTTCATTCTTGTTTTACAATCCTTCAGAGAAGAGAAAAGGTAGAGAAGAGGAAGAAAAAATGAGCATCTATCTATCTGTAGAGAAGAAGAAACAATTACGAGCATCTATCGATCTGTAGGGAAGAGGAAGAAAAGATGAGCATCTGTCTGTCTATCTATAGAGAAGAGGAAAAAATATGAAACTATCTATCTTCTTCTGTAGAGAAGAGGAAGAAAAGATGAGCATCTAGAGAAGAGGAAGAAAAGATGAGCTTCTGTCTATCTATCTATTTATTGAGAAGAGGAAGAAAAGTGTAAAAGAGCATCTATTTATCAAGAAGAGGAAGAAAAGATGAGCATCTGTCTATCTTACCCGTAGAGAAGAGGAAGAAAAGATGAGCATCTGTCTATCTTACCCATAGAGAAGAGGAAGAAAAGATGAGCATCTGTCTATCTTACCTGTAGAGTAGAGGAAGAAAAGATGAGCATCTGACTATCTTACCTGTAGAGAAGAGGAAGAAAAGATGAGCATCTGACTATCTTACCTGTAGAGAAGAAAAGATGAGCATCTGAGTATCTTACCTGTAGAGAAGAGGAAGAAAAGATGAGCATCTGACTATCTTACTTATAGAGAAGAAAAGATGAGCATCTGTCTATCTATCCGTAGAGAAGAGGAAGAAAAGATGAGCATCTATGTATCCATCCCTTGCCCCGTTTGAACCTGTCCCGTACCGTGCCATCCAAAGCGAGCCTTGATGCCCCGAAGGGCTATGAAGGTTGTCAGCCTGAGCACTCTAGCTGGAAATGTGGCCAGGATGAAATGAAGAGCTGTGAAGATGTGGAGATCTACGATGCATCTTTGCATCCTGCTTCTTTCTGCGGAACGTCGACCACGCAAAGTTTTTTGTGTACCTACAAAGGACACCTCCAACCAGGAAATCTGGTTTGACAGGCAATGGTTTTCTGTCACACAACCCATTTAAACCAGAAATGGCTGCTCATTTACAGTGAACCTCAATTAGCCCCAGACCCAGATATTCAAAGATAAAACTAAAAGTAAGAGTAAAAGGGAAAGAGTTCAGCTAAATTCACTGAAGTGTGAGACAGAAAGTCACCGATCCGCAAGTTTCCTCTATGGAAAATAAATACAACAAATCAGACATGGCACCACTTACACAATCCCTGAGAATTGCTGAACAGCTAGTCCTCAACTTATGACCACAGCTGGTTCCAGAATTTCCATTGCTAAGCAAGGCGGTTGTTAAATGAGTCACATCCAATTTTATGACCCTTTTGTCATGGCTGTTAAACGAATTGCTGCAACTGTCAAATGTATCATGCGGTCGTTAAATGTCTCCAGCTTCCCTCATTGACTTTTCGTCAGAAGGTGGCTGGGAAGGGCTGATCACGTGATCCTGGGTCACTGCAACCATCCTAAATACATGTTGGATGCCAAGCATCCAAATTTTGATCATGTGACCATGGGGATGCTGTGATGGTTGTATGTGCGAGGATTGGTCGCAAGTCACTTTTTTCAGTGCCATTGTAACTTTGAATGATTGCCAAATGAATGGTCGTAAATTAAGGACTATCAGTATACGTAATTTTATTTGTTTGTTTATATCCCACCTTCATTATTTTAGTACAAATAACTCAAGGCAGTGAACATATTTAACACACCTCCTTCCTCCTACTGTCCCCACAACAACAACCCTGTGAGGTGAGTTGGGCTGAGAGAGAGTGACTGGCCCGAGGTCACCCAGCCGGCTTTCGTGCCTAAGGCGGGACTAGAACTCACAGCCTCCCTGTTTCTAGCCTGTTGCCTTAACCACTAGACCCAAAAATCCCAAGGAGTGGAGGGGAATAAAACCTGTACATGAATGAATATGGCTTTGCTACCAAAGCCAACGTCAGGAAGCAGAAACCAAACTCATGTTCCCTGGCTGTAAATGCAAGCAATACTGGCACAGCTTTTTGCCACCTGCCACAGTCTGGAAGATAAGCTTGGATAAGACGCCTGTCCTCAAACAAGAGGTGACCTTTTATTGCTGGCAGCTCCTTATCAGAATCTGAAGTAATTCCCCTTTCACTAGCTTATGGCTGATGGCTTTAGGGATCCCCATAATTCATAGGCTGTGAACCGTATGGACTGGGTCTCCCACATGTGCATTACATCTACGGCCTCTATAGGGTGGCCTGTCATAAGTTCATGGGCTCCTTTCAGCCCAGCTGGGAAGGCTTGGGGCCATGTTATTGGACTCTCTCCAGTTACGTCTACTGGCCCACCAGAGCAG
Organism: Acrochordus granulatus; assembly: GCA_032468055.1. Classification (NCBI taxonomy): domain Eukaryota; kingdom Metazoa; phylum Chordata; class Lepidosauria; order Squamata; family Acrochordidae; genus Acrochordus; species Acrochordus granulatus. Next base: position 204,253 of record JANHZU010002981.1, read on the forward strand.
GAAGGCAGGACACGTTGCAGATCCCAACTATCAAGGGAATGTATCTGATCGGTCCTAGGAAAAGGGCCTTCGCGGTGGTGGCTCCTCCTTTTGGAGCATCATTCTCCCAGAGGCAAGATTGACCACCCCCTTGTTGCTTTTCCGCAAGGCCTTTAAGACATGGTTTTGTCAGCGGGTTTGGGGACCTCATTCAGAGCCGATCAAGCGGCTTGATTGATGCTGTGGTTGCCACCGTGGGATGGGGTTTCAGCTGCGCATTTTTAACATTTACCTGAAATCGCAATGCGTGACGTGAGCAGCTGGATACATTGGTTTAATAAACCAATTTATTTATTACAATAAATAAACCAGGAAGTTGTCGTCTACCAAGTTGAACCCCTGAGCTGCTGAATCCCCAAACTGCTGAGAAAAGCAGAGAGGAAATGGCAGGGAGAACCGTGATTGTGGTATTCAGTAGATAGATAGATAGATAGATAGATAGATAGATAGATAGATAGATAGATAGATAGATAGATAGATAGATAGAT
>JANHZU010002981.1:210621-233370 GCA_032468055.1 Acrochordus granulatus
AATAAAAATAGAATACTTGCAGTTTGACCAAATATAAGTCCTGGATGCAAGTCCTGGAAAGTAGATTCATCTTATAATAAAGTGAATGGACGGAAGGAAAAAAGATGTTGAGGCTGCTTACAACAGAGAGAAAAGAATCATGTTAGAGAGAATGATACAAAAATGGGTGGATTTATGCTACTGAGAAGTATGAAAAGGCATGCTTAGCGGAACAATGAAGCAAAGGGGCTGTGAATGAGAAACAAAATTTAAACAAGATAATGGTTGTTGCAGATTATTGTGCAGAGTATACAGAGAGATTATAGCTGCGGAACATCTGATTAAAAGAAGAGAAGACAGGGAAATTGCAGAGAAATCTTGATATAAATAAAATGTATTTTGAAAGTAGGTGACAACAAGGAGCTTCTGGCTCTGTGAATGGAATTAAAGGTTAAAATGATAAGATGATTTAGGATGAATTTTGAGGTGAGGGAAAGCAGGAAAGACTACTTCAGAATTTTATACAGGAATGATGTAGAAGAGTGATACTCAAGTGCTATATAGGTGATATAGGTCCAAGGGAAAAATGTTGAAAAAGAAGTTGTAATTGCTGAATGAATGTTGAAAAACTGTACGGATGAAGGTGTAGATATGGAAACTGGGGAAATGTTAAAAAAATGATGTATGGAATAACTATATGACTTGTTTATTAATGCAGATTGCATCTGACAATTAAAAGAATGCTGTTGTTTTCTTACACAGAATAAAGGGAAGGTTAGTGAGGGTGGATGCAAAATCTACAAGGGGGTTAGCTTGTTAAATTGATATGGGAAGGTGTTTGGAATTCTGAAGAGGAATTCTAAGAGTGGAAGAGGTCGCAAAAATTTGGAAAATACAAGTGGAAAAATGCCAGTCAACATGAGAAATGTATTCATAGGCAAAATGAAATTTTGTTGTTGGTTTAATCAAAGCCTGTGATAATATGAATTGGCCTCAGCTTCAGAATCTTTTGCCCAAACAATGGAAGGTTAGTTTCTGAACAGCTACGTAATTTTGGAATAAAGCCCATGCAAAAACTGACTGTTTCAACACTGAGCTAAGTAACAAGGACATATAGTATCCTCTTGGTTGTCTAATATATTTGATAAATGCATATAGCATGCTTATGGTAATGCTAGAAATTGGTTGGTTGAGACCCTGAATGCACTTGCCCTTTGCATGCAGATGATGCTTCTCAGAGAATTTTTGTATATAGATGATACTGAGAACTTGAATGATTTGCAAGAAATGTTAGACACGTCTGATGGAATGAGAAATATGGATCTGACTACTAATGTATGAAAGATCAAGAAGTTCTGTGTGGTAGAGAAAATGGATGGAGACCCTTTAAAACATTCAAATGTTGGTAGATAGGTAGTGGGTAATACATAGCCTGTTGGGAGGAATCAATGTTTGTTTGAAAGAATCTAAAATACCCAAGATTGTAGTTCTGCTCTCTTGGTTATGTGAAGCTGAATGCAACTTAAATGAGTGGTACTTATCAAAGGTATCTGGTAAGACTACAGGAGACAGGGTCAACAATGAGTGAATAATTGGAGACTGAATAGCAGGTGAACCACTCCTTCAAATGAAGTATCCTGTGGTAGTTTAGTCAAACAAAAATAATGAATGAGGATCAAATGAGGATCAAATATAGGAAAGGAGAATGGGTCTCTTTTCTAAGGAAACTGTGGTCGATAAAGTCCTCAAAGAGAGAAAGTTAAAAAGCATACTGACATATTGGCATGGTAGAAAGGACTGTCTGAAAGGATAAAAAATATGGACAGGTTTAATCGATGATGGCATACACTAAGTTTAGTTATGTTTGCTTTACTTGTCTCCTGCTTTCTTAGTCCTTTTCTTCACTCTGAATGTTTTCTCCTTGATAGTTCCTTGTTTGGGTTGTTGTTTTCTGCTTGATTGCTTGTCTGGTGTTAATCCTGGTGGTAATCCCTGCTTATCTGAGTGTTGACTGTTGGCCAAGGAGATGTCTTTTTGTTTCCTTTTGAGCTTTTTTATTGTCTCTTTTGAACAGTGTATAAATGTTGCTTATCTCTATGTACCTTTTGATAGAACTACCCAGACAAACAGTCAGGCAGTGAACAATAGCCTAATCAAGGAACTACCAAAGAGAAAATAGCAACCTCACCAACACTGGCAGGGCAAGCTACTGTATATAAACAGGGAGCACACCCACACTCACCATCACTGATGTTATACTCATTTGGGCAATGAAACATCTGTAAGCAAACAACCTCAGAGAACACCAAGGACTTCATATATCTTTTAATCATCAAAGGTCGATTTCATGTGGGATGAGTTAGCTCAGAAAACTTGGCTCAAACTAAAATTCAGCATGTTAGAAGGCAATGTGTATGTCCTGATAGCTGGAGATAATTATTAACATCCTAAAATTGTAGCAACAAAGAGATGCTGAGCATACTAATTACATTAAGAACACTAGCTGTCAGCGATATCAGGATTTAGGTGGTCTGATCCTTGCCAGAACACCCAACATTAATACAAGATTGGCCTCCACCAGTAATGATAAAACTACACTTCTTCCCAAGTAGTGAAACATGGATGAGCCAGGGAATAAAATCCAGAAATTAGAATCTGCAATGAAAAATAATTTTGAGTTTACAAAGAACAGCTGTAATTTGAGTAGGTACCATAATTATAAAGACAGCAACTCTGATAGCTGTGGAGCTCATGTGGTAGGAGATGGGAGAAAGAGTAGAGATGGGAAGGAGTGGGCTTGTTGACAATTATGTCCTGGATGCCATTTGAGTGATGTTTATTTATTTCCCACCTTTATTATTTTTATAAATAACTCAAAGCAGCTAACACATCCAATACACCCTTCTCCTATTTTCCCCACAAGAACAGCCCTATGAAGTAGATTGGGCTGAGAAAGATTGGCCCAAAGTCCTCAATTGGTTCACATGCCTAAGGTGAGACTGAATTCTCCTGGTGGTTGGCCCAAAGTCACCCAGCTGGCTTTCCTTCCTAAAGCAGGACTAGAACTCATGGTTTCACACTTTCTAGCCTGGTGCCTTAACCACTAGACCAAACTGGCTCTCTTATGATGTTACCAGGATTCTACCAGGCACCTTGGTTTTATCCTCAACCTCATTTTAACAATAAGGATTGGCTTATGCCATTTTGCTGATTTGTTTCCATGCTGTTGCCAAAAGCATGGATAAATTTAAAACAAGAGTTTATGATTCCCCTGTTGTGAGTACAAGGTCTTCCTTGAGAACCCCAATCCTGCATCTAAGCTGCTACTTTCCAGAATATTAGGATATATGGGCTTCAACCACTTAGGAGTTTTGAGAGTTGGAGTCCACACATTTTAGTTGCTGAGGTTGAGAAAGATTGACTTAGGGGATGCATTAGGACGGTAAAAAGACACCCTCTGGTGGCTAGAGAGGAAACAAGGTTTGTTTCATAGAAACTGCCATTACGTGGGTAAAAATATGGTTACCTCCTTTTGTTTTACAAAACAAGGGCATAATATTTTTCATTACTGTAGTTTTATCTTTCTGTATGAACTGCCATTTTACTGTGCCTAAAGTCTGGTACTCTTGTTAAAATTTTGCACACAGGAATAGAAAAAAAAGAAAAGGAATTATGAAGGTTGCTTTTGTGCCTAACATTGGAGAATAGACCACTTCCTATGCCAACAGTGATAGAAGCACACTCACCTTATCATGATTCTCAAGAATTTTCCCTTCTTGTGTGCTATTTTCACAAAGCTTAGTCTAAACCAGTGTTTCTCATCCTGGTAACTTTGAGATGAGTGGACTTCATCTCCCAGAATTTCCAGCCAGTTAAGTCCACACATCTTAAAGGTGATCTAAACTTTCAGAACAGGCTGAATTATCCCTCCACCATCTTTTAGAGACTATCAATGGTACTTGAAAGTGGGTAGTGCATATCGCCCTGTAACTTTTTCTACTTGGACAAACTTGGTCAAGCCCATTACAAATTCTTCTTGTAGGCCAATCTTTAGAATTCTTTTCAGCCTATTGTCTGCAAAATCTTCCAACTTGTTTGCACCTATGATTGCACTCATCCTAGCATACAGCAAATGCTACATGCTGTAAAATTGTTTTGAAGTTATTTTTTTCCATCCAAGACAATTGTTTTATTGGAGAATACTCCTTCCTCCTCAGGACTTCTGATTAACTAAGGTTGAGATTAGAGATCTGTTCTCTGAAAACAAACCCAAACCAAAAAACATGGAAGCTCTAGTTGATGCAACTCATATTTTTTTGTCCAGAATGTAAACATAAATGTCAATGCAACATGAAGCCATTTATCAAGATATTGGAACTGCTTTGTTCCTTTTCTCTTACTTTATTGTTTCATTTTGAGATGACACTGTAGGTTCAAATTCAGTACAAGGAATATAGCTCACAGTTCTTGTGAACTGTAATAATTGCACAGTAGGAAGCTGAAAGAATCTCATATCGCACAACCCAATTTCTTCTGAAAAAAAATCCACTGGCCAGTTATTCCAACCAAGAAAGGAGATGAAGAAGGTTAAGATCCAGCTACATTTTTCAAAGTTTGACCTTTTAACTTCCTGTATCTTCCACTGATACAGGCCTATTATTTTCATTCATTTAAACCTTAATATGGAAAAGAAAATGTTTGCCACTGTTTGCTAAGAAGCTTTTCTCACTTCCCAATCTAGCCTACAGCCATGATATTCCCTAGAGATCTCCCCTCCAAGTACTGTTTAGGCTCAACCTTGCTTCACTTCTCAGGACAGAGAAGATCAACAGGTGTGGTCACCAGCTGGAAGACTGCACTTCTATCTCTCTCTTTTGGGATTCAACTCAGAGGAGTTTCACCTGACATTTTAAGTTATTGCACAAATTACGACACCAATACATTCAAATGCCTACCATGGAATGTCAGGAAAAAGTGGGGAAATCAGAGATGGCAGCAAGATTATACAGCAAAAGATTTCAAGTCATTAACGCTAGTACTCTATGTACACAGTTGCATTCTCAGAAATGTGCAATGTAAAAAACATTTTGGAAACGTCTGGATAGTTTTGTTTTCAGCCAACTTCAATGGCAGCCTTTCATAGCTTAATGCCTTCTGGCTGAGTTAAGCCAAGTCCCACAACAGCCCAACCAACAATGATAGCTATCTGGAGTGCCTGAGGCCAGGAAAAGATGAATCCAAATTTCATTACTGTACTAAATGAAGATATAAATCACAAATCATGCAGAAGGGCTTTGCAGCCTACATTTTTCTAACTCAAGGGCAACTGACCCTACTTGTTTTCTTACTATAGAATTACCAGAAAAAAGTTCAGACTCCTGTTTTTTGCTTTCAAACCAGCATAGCTCTCCTCCTACAATGTCAAGAAAAAGATTGATTCAAATCCTTAAGCTGCTTGGTTGTGTTAATTTTGAAAACTGTGGTCTCCTGTTTATCCATTTACTGTACAACTCTTTTTCCTAAAGATTCTGTTTATAAAGTGTTTCTACCACAGATAGCCATGAAAAAAAAGCTACCTGGAAACCTATATCTCCTGTGAGATCAAAAGTAGCAGCTTTTCTTCCATGGGGGTAGCAATGCAAAACAGAGAAATGGTCATGCTAACTGTAACCTTGAATTGTGTGCTACCTTCATCACCAAGGCAAGATCACAATTTTTAAAGTCATTTTGGTGGTTGATACTTGCAATCTTCATTCTGTATAACATTAATTAAGGTAACAGCAGTACCATAATCTCAATTAAAAAATGGAAAGGCAAAGAGGTGATTCAGAAAGGGAGGAGAGAGACAGTAGTCTAAAAAGATATGATTTGAGAAAAAAAATTAACCCTACTTTTGAATAAAAAAGGCTGTTTTAAAAATGAACATATATTTATGTGAGAGTTGAGGAGAAGATGAATTTTTCCATATGGCAAAATACTGTATATATTAATGCAGACACCAAGTTCAAGTATGCTCCCCTCTCCTTGAATTCTATAGTTAAATGCAGCAAAGATTGAAGCAGCATGTGTACTGAAGAGATCAGATGAGCAAAATTAGACATAAACGGATGCTCATTTACAGCAAAATATACAATTAAGTTTCTATGGAATGATCTAGGGAGCAGAAAGTGAAGAAAAGTAAACAATCACATGGAGAAAATTCATGCCATTGGGGGAAATGGACACAACAGCAAAAGAAATACCAAACCTAAGTCTTTACTGAGACCTTTTTTTTAAAAAAAAAAAGTAAGGTGCAGTTTTTATGAGGTCACAAAATTTCAGAAGCTTGGCAAAAAAAAGAGAGAACATATTCTTGAAGGACAGGCATACATCACCTAACCATAGCCACCATAGTCTGATTAGAAGAGCCAAGGTGAGTGACCTCTGAGACCAGAGGATTGTGAAGCAAATCAATGGAAAAGAGGAAAATTTTAGCTAGTAATTTGAAAAAACAAGTGAAAAGTACCACACAATAGCCCAAGTACTTCATATTTCTTCACAAGATAGATACTGGACATATTGAACAATACATAAAAATTGTAGGAAACTATTAATACTTCATGATTTCTTTGTGTGTATATCGATGTGCACTGATATACACACAGAATTATATACAGCAGACAACCTTGGCTACATTTTGAGAATAAGTCCATAGCACAGTTGGTTAGCCAAGCCAAAAGTTTTCTTTGATAAAGAAGTACGAGTTCTGCAAGCAAGATTTTCATACCGGTTCCTGAAAAGTCTTATTTGACATCCTCTTGACTCCAGCCAATTACAGCATGATCTTAGCAGTCTAACACTGTAATAGTTAAACATACAGAGATTATAAAATACAATCTACTGATTACAAGCATCAAAAACAGACTTGGACATAAGACCTTGTAAAAAAGGGTACCAGAATTCTTTTCCAAATTCATGCAGCATAGCTCGAAATGATAAAATTGTAATCTGATTACTTTGCAGTAGTTTCCTTCAGGGCAAGGGAGGGAGGAGGAGAAGAGGAAGATGGAAATCTAATATGGAATCTTATAAATGTATTTTAAGTGCAAATACCAAATTAGTATTTGCTTTTGTTAAGTTACATGTTTTCTTTTGACGTTCTGTTTGGAAACTGCCTCCTATCTTGTCTACCTTTCCATCACTGTTTATATCCAGCAATTATGCTAAAATTGAGAAACATATGGAACCTTAAATGCAGGAAAATAATGTAGAAGATTTAATGTATAAAGGAAAAAAGGATGAGGAATCTTACACATACCTGTTGAAAGCAGCCAAAAACAACAGGAATTTTCAGAAAAGCTTTTTAAAAAGCTTAGTTTGTTGCCTTCTAAGTAAGAGAACTGAAATTATTAAGCTAAGAGCTTCCTAAAAACACACACCCTCAAATAAACTTTGAACAATCTGCTTCTATAATATCTTAAGCAGTATTTTGGCTTGAATCAAAGCCATCTCGTCTCAGTCACAAAAATGTTAATTGGCTGAAGGAAACCCCCTGCATTAAAGTTTCCAGAAGTCTTCCATCCAAACATCAGCTGAAGTCCCCCCAAATTGGGCAATTATACCACACTACACATGTGATGCTGTGCTAGGATGGTCTGCTTGCGTGAACTTGCATCCTCCAAACTCTTGATTTAAGGAAGTTGGCAAACCCCACAAGGTTAGCAGCACAGTGAAACTATATCTAATACTGTATGATTATTTCCATGAAATGACTTGGATCTTCATATGGTAATTACAAGAATCTGCAAACCAATGTTTTTTTGTGGTGATTGTAAACAGGAAGTGGAAAGACAATGGAATATTAAGCATGAGGCTTAAACAGCCCCCCCCAGTCCCAAATGATGTTAGTCCAGTGATGTGTGAGATTCTTCCATCAGAGTTGTATCATTTTTTCCCCCTCTGCTGTGCTGGCTAGGGAATAAGTCCTACCAGTTGTGATTGTCCCATTCTTCTTCAGCAGCTGAAGGGGATTCTTTTATGGTCTTCTTGGAAGTCTTTTTGGCTTTGCCTTCTCCCGCTGCATTCTCCCAGTTAGTCTCCCAATTTTCCCAGCTGTCACCATTACTGTTCTTGTTACTGGAAACTGTACCTGATCCCCAAACATCCCAACTGTCAGAGCTCTTCTTCTCGGTAGAATTGTCCACATATGTCCAGCTATCACTGCTTGGAGACTTGTGGGTTTTGGGTGGATCTGAATTGCCAAAAGTCTCCCAAAAAGTCTGATCCACAGTGTTGTTTTGGTAGCCATCACTTTTATTGTTCTGGTAGCTCTCTGCTTCGGGGGGCCTTTTAAAAAGAAGCACAGAGAAAAATAGGGATTAGTTTAGTTCTACATGATAGCGTGCAGTGGCGTGAATGGTTAAGATGCTGGGCTTGTTGTCTGGAAGGTCGGCGGCTCAAGTTTGAGACCCAACAGCCATCGTGTAATGGGGTGAGCTCCTTGTCTGCCTAGTTCCTCCCAACCTAGCAGTTTTAAAGCATGTAAAAATGCTAGTAAATAGGTACTACCTAAATTGGTGGGAAGGTGCCTTAGCAAATAGTCATGCTGGCTGTATGATCATGGAAGTTTCTTCAAATAATGTTGCTCTTTGGCTATGAAACAGAGTTGAGCACCACCCCTAGAATCAGACATGACTGGCAGGGGAAACCTTTACCTTAGTTCTCCATGGAAACAAAATATGGTTGTTCTTTTCTTCAACTTCCCTATTCATTTTCTGCTATGTATCAAGAAAAAAGAGGTTTCTAATTAGAACCAACCCTGAAACTATAAAAACAAGTAGCTACTTAGAAATCCAAGGGTAGGATGGGAGAGAGACTCCCCATTCAACAGAAAACATCTTTTACAAAGCCCTTTAAAATATTTCTATCAAGATGTATGAAAAAGCAGTACAGGTATGTACTTGACTTATAACCACAATTGGGATGAGAATTTCTGTTGCTAAGCAAGGGGGTTGTTAAGCGAGTTTGCATGGCTGGCTGGGGAATATTGGGAGCTGAAGTCTTGCACATCTCACAGTTGTCAAAGCTGAGACATACTGGGCTAAACTTATAAGGGAGCATACCCTTTTTCAGATACCTTGGCCCCTGTTTGTCAGTTATATATAATAAAGGTTATGTATCTGGTACAAAACTTGAGCATATACATCTGCCATACCTTTCAGAAGACACATCTGCTTTTCCGGAAAAAAAAGTAGTCATATCTCGCCAGCCCTTAGTACTTACTCCCTGGACCTGTGGGGGGGAAAAGATAAGGCAAAGAAAAAGATTACAAAGGGAAAGAACAATGGAATACAGATATAAACCCTTTCCTTTATCATTCTATAAACCAAGAAAACAGAATGAGGCCTAGCAAGCAACTATATCCTTAAATAAGAAAATAAAGATAAGAGATTTCCCCTTTTAGTTGTGTCCAACTCTAGAGGGTAGTGCTTATCTCCATTTCATAGCCGAAAAGCCAGGATTGTCTGAAGACACTTCCGTGGTCAGGTGACTGGCATGACTATACACCAAGGTGCATGGAACACTGTTATCTTCCCACCAATTTAGGTAGTACCTATTTATCTACTTGAATTTTTACATGCTTTCAAATTACTAGGTTGGCAGGAGCTGAGGTGAATAATAGGAGCTCACCCCATTACACAGTGTCTGGGTCTCGAATTCAAGCTGCTGACTTTCTGGTCAACAAGCCCAGCATCTTAACTGCTAGGCCACCATATCCTTCAAAATAAGAGTATAAGCAGTGCCCAGTTGGATTGGCCGTGTGCCCCACCTAGTTCATCAGCCTGTTCTCCCAGTGGCCAACTAGCTACCCAAAGAAGCCCATCATTCCCCCAGCAGATGGCCTTCAAAGGCAGTTCCACTGCCCTCAAGACATAACCACCAATCCCCATGATTTTTATGAACAGAAAGCTGATTGGCTTCTTTGCCAACACAGATTAAAAATGGAAGCATCCATGTCTGAGAATCCAACAGATTAAGATCTTTCTGGTTCATGTGTTTAGGGTTAGTCTGCAAATCACAGGATCTGGTTTCCTTTTTACTTTGCTCATTACATAATAAGGAGCAAACTCATTTAGTGGCTACAGTAATTTAAAAAAATTACTGATCACATTTTTATTCTAGATTTAAATATACAATTAATATACAAATAATATCTTATTGTGAGTGAGATAGATGATTTCTAAATTTGATAAATAAATGGCCATGTGGAGGAGAGGTATGGTTTGCCTCATCTGAACCACTTTCTTATATTATTCCAAAACCATATCTTCTCAAGAAAAAGAATGACCAGATTCTGTGGAATTAGCAAACCTTTATGTGCATTGCAAGCTAAAAGACATTCAGCTAGGAATGACTGAAGCAACACTGCCAAAATGTAATCCTAAGCAAGAGGCAGAATTTTAAAATATTTTTGCTAACCAAAATTTCAGAAATAGGATGGCAGCTGCTACTCTAGATAAAAGATGGATGAAAGATATTCTTGTTAAACAGTAACAAAACTACATTATTACAATTTAAAAGTATCTAAAAGAAACCTGTTCAATATTAATTCTGCTTTTGAAAAAAATACTCATTTAAAGCTCAAACCATTTGGCTAAAACATATTTAAAACTAGGTGTTAGCACTTACCGGTTCATTGAATAATGGCAGCAAGAACAGGAGGAGAGGGAGAAGACATCAATTAGCAAATTTTAGAAGGACTTTTGCTCAAATTAAGCTGTTTCCATATTCCTTTGCAAGATGGCTCCCCAACTGTTCTGCTCTATTATTTTTCAGTGTTGCCTTTATTAAGTTGCAATACCAATTCTAATCAACTATTTTTGGAGATGCATCTTGACAGCACAAAAATGTTCTTTCAGTTCTCACATCAATGATATACATACTGACCTTTTAGTTATTTTTATGAACAGTAGCTTGAAGAATCACTTGATACAAAGACTGAATATAAACCTGATTAATACTAAATCCTGATAAAGTTTTGGACATGCCTCTATGCCCACTTTTTCATAATCCTCCACAGCTTAGTCAAATGGGCAGTCATACCAGATACTGCTATGTTAAGGAGGTTTCAAATTTGTTTGTCCTATAAAATAGATGTGACTTTGGAATTAAGAATATCGGATGAATTGTGACTCAAGCGAGGGGGAAAATCACAGAAAGAGCTGCCTAGAAAGGCTGCCTTGCTGCAAGAGAAACCGTTCTTGTGCTGGAGCTCCATGTGCAACAGGAATATGGAAACTGGCTTAATGGGGAGGGCCTCCCAGTTGCTAGGCAGGCCACTTCATACCTTGGAAGCAAAATGCGAGACTCCTTGGGAAACGTCATCAAAAATTTTTCCATCTTTCACCTACATGAATCAAGTGATCCAGAGTTAGATGTAGATCAAGGCAGCCTTTGAGAAAAGCTCATCATACAAACATAAAAGAAATGGTTTCTCCCATAATGAAGCCAGGATACAAGAGAAAACTGCTCAGTGAAAAAAAGGACAACTCCCCACCATACTGCCAGGGGATGCAAAGGTTTTGGATCCAATCTACTAAACTTCCAAGAAACAAATATTCCAAGGTTCTTCATGGAAAGAACTCTTATTAAAGAAATAAGACAAGTACAAAGCAGGGGGATGTACTGTGTATCATAAGTGCCACCCTATGTGGAATTCTGCACAAAATCCATTGCATTTTTTTTGGTATCCTGATTCCAGATTTTCATCCTCAAGCACACAAAATGAATGCAACAATTCATTTTGTATCTAATTTAGATGCATTGTCTTTCTAGTGGGCATTTATCATCTTTTGTTATTTGTCACTGATCACTCAAAAATTGAATATTCATTTTTTTTTTTTAGGGATATTGAAAGGGGACTGAATGCTTGGGGAAGTATAGGTCATCAAAGCATGCTTTTGTCATGAAAAGTCTTCAGAACCCCCCTGCCAAATAAGTAAGCTTCCAACATGAAGGAATGATTCCAAACAGATGCTGCAAACAAGCAGTTCCTGACATAAATTCTCAAATCATGCAATATAATAGTCCTCTAAGAGAAAGAGTGCATTGCAATCTGCTTTTAATCTATACTACAGAACATTTGCATACTTCATGATTGTTCTACAAAAGTAAAGGCAATTCTATATTCCCTTAGAAAAAAGACATAATTTGCTGATTGGGAAGATGAGAGTTGGCAACAGAGGCTATAGTGGAGTTATTTGGAATGACTAGGGAAAGGAAAAGCAAGATACAAACTCTAGTTTAACACAAATTTTATTGGATAACCTTGATCAACTTAACCTACTTTAGGGGATGTGGGGGAGAAGGGAAGGAGAGAATAGATTCCATTTTGAATCCCTTTCTAGAAAGGCTGAAATACTGATACGATAAATGAATCAAGGTATTTAAGACAGAAGGGCTGAACAGCAGGGAAAGGTGGCTGGGAAAAACATTTCACACTGACTTGAATCAGCAAGTCAGAATTTTGGCTGTAGATAACTTGGGGTCCTTGGTGCTCTCTGAGCTTTGATATTTTCTTGTAGATGTTTCATTACCCAACTTGATAACATCATCATGATGTTACCGACCAAACACCCCTCAAGTTCAATCCCGAGCTATAAATATTTTCTTCTATTGGCAGTTATCTTGAAATACAACTGGGAAAAGTTTGGACAGGACCTATAAGTGATGTGATTTGGGATAGGATTATACTGATGCTGTAGATACACATAATTTACACTGAATAAGCTTTGTTCATATACTGTGTTCAGAAGGAAATTACATTTAAAAGCCATCAGTCACGTACTTATTTCCAAAGTTACCTTTTCCTGTGCAGGTTTGAGAACATTTTCATTTAAACTTTGACCTAACTCTGAAGCCTAGTTAAAAGCAAACAAAACAAAACAAATCAGTTAACACCTTTTCCCCCCCATAGGACACATCTGACATGTACCACTGCACAAAATATCCAGCAGAGGTATTTAAATTAAAATTAAAAAGACCAAGTAGGATGTCCTAAGCATTGTCCATGACAAGTAACAACCTGAAGCACAAGACACAAGATCACAAAGGGACAGAACACTGATATACACAAGACAAAAGAGCTGTTCCTTATCCTTGGACTGTGGCTTTCATCAAAATCCTACAAATAGCAACAGACTAGAAGGATGGTTCTTGTAAAATAAAGGGTTGTTTTTGGGCATGGCTGATGCACAAGTTATCATTCCCATGTTTTTCCACCCAAGTGGTTTGCACACCATGGCTGCAGCTATATACTATACCTATTCAAATTGTAGTTTGTATAGGGCTAAGTACAGTGAATGAATCCACTCATGATGGCACAGTATTATTTGATAACAAGAACACCATAGCTTGTTCAGCAAATCATAATTAAACATCCAGACTTAGTGTTGTCTGAGAACCAGATCACCATGTGATAATCTAGATCAGATGCTTTAGATGTATGGATTTCAACTCCCACAATTCTCTTCAATGGCCATGCTGCCTAGAGAACTGTGGGCACTGAAGGTCACGCTACATCTGGAAGTTGCCATGATTGGGAAACACTGATCTAGATGAAAACCTGTAACATAGCATTTATGTAGAACAAATGTAAAGTTATGAATATTGTGTGAGAAGTAGTGGCAGGGGCAAACTACACATTGCCATTACTTGTAGCCAAATAATTCTTCAAAGAAATATTAATTCCCATTTAAGAATGTCTGATTCTAGGACACACAGTAAACTTGTTACTGCATCTGAATCTCCTTTGAAGACTTAGATCAGGAATGACCAACCTTGGAAACTTTAAGATGTATGGACTTCAACTTGCAGAATTCCTCAACTAGAGTTGAAATTGACACATCTTAAAGTTGTCAAGGTTTGGCAAGCCTGGCTTAGACTATACACTCTTTGCCATGATGCTCAACACATCACGAAGAGTGGTGGAAGAAGCGCAAGAAGCTTTTGTTTTAACTCAGGGTGTAAAAAGTTGTTTTAATAAAGTGTTAATTCATAGTATTAATTAATAATCAACAGTGTCCAAACCCCACTGAATTTTAATTTTGATGCACTAGATATCACTTGTTAGTCTGGATTATGTTTTTTCCTCTCTGCTCTCTTTTTGTTAACCAAATATGGTCTCAAAATGACATTTTACTTCAACTCCTAGCAGATCTAGTTAGAATGACCAATGGAGAGAGACATTTGGAGTTAAGCTTTGGGAGATGAGGACATAAACTCAGGAGGCCTATTCTAAAGCAAGTACAACTGAAAAGAGTATACGGAATCTCCAGCAAATGGAAGATGCAAAGATATTAACTGAAGGTGCAAACAGAGAAACAGAAATGGAATAACTTGCATCTTGGTTTTCTAGAAGGTACATGCTCTACAAACATCTCTTCTCTGCTTATGAAACTACAAGATCTTGATTGTTCTCTTTGATTAAATGCCCAGCTTCAGTTGTGGGGGTATGATCCTTTCCACCATTCACCAAGGCCAAGAACTCTTTGGATTCCCACTTTCGATTTGTTTGTAAGTACATAATATATTCTTGCTATTGTTGCTCGCTCATTGGATACTATGGTCAGATTTGGCTACTTATTCTTAATAGGGTGACATTAACAATTGTGACTAAAGGGTGAGATGAATAACTCTGGCAGTGCAAAAAAAGAAAAAAAACTAAGAAAGGTATTTGTATTCTTTAGAAGGGTTACAGAGGGATTACTGATGGAGGGGTTAGGCAAGTAGAAGATTGTGGAAAAATTCTTGCTCTTCTCCTTTATCATCTCATTGCTTATATTGTGATTCCTCTGTTTATTTTCACACTGCCCTTTTGCCGCCCAGAAGTTCACAAATGTGGCTGGCATCCTATGTAACTCTGGCCAAGAGTTCTCTGTACCCATTCACATCTTAATCAGTGTCCTTAATTAGGGCAAACATCTGCACCACTGATAGACTATGAATTTCTCAGCTGAGGAATCTGAATGTTGGAAACCTTGATCCCTGAAAGAAAAATCACCCTGAAGTCCAGCAGAAATTTTCCTGGATCCTGCAACCTTTTTCTCCCATTAAGGTGGTCTTCTGAGAAATGTTTCTTACTGAGTGCAAATCAAAAGCTTTTATTCAATAAATATGGCTGCAACTCACTCATTTTCCCATTAGCCCCTTGCATGACAAATTAATTCTGGATATTTACAAAACAGTATGGGTTTAAAATATGTATGTGTGTATTTAAGACTCTGGCTAGGGCAGCCTATTTTAAGCAAGCTGAAGAGAGACATTACAGAAAGATGGAGACAGTACTGTTTGACAAAAATGATGGTGGGTTTGCCCAGTGTGTGTGTGGGAGGAGAAAAGGGAAAAGGGAAAAGCAGCAAGATGTACAAATTCAGCACAGTTATAAAGCACCCATGCATGAGAAGAGAGGGCTTTACCGGCTCTGCCTGCTGTTTCTGGCCCCAAAACTTTACACCCAGGCAGCACAAGAAAAGAAGTAAAGGAAGTAAAAGAACCAACTTTTAACAAAAGATCTAAAGCACTTGTTTTATCCTAAGCAAGAAAGCAAGGTATTCAATTCCTACCTACTAGTGCCTTACTAACAAAAATTGCACATCTATTGTCTAATATGCCAAGCTGAACTGACAAATACATATCACAGCCAGACTGAAAGCAACAAGTCAGCTTGCTAATTTGAGAAACTGGTTGTCATTTATAATAACCCAATCTGGAAAAAAAAAGAAAGAACCAGGACTGCTGAAGTGGCTTGCCAGGAAAGCTGATAATAGTGAATTCCAGTTTAGTGTCTGGTCATGGAGTGCAAACTGTTTCAACCTGAAGGATTTCAAATTCAAAACACGTTTTTTTAGGCATGGATGTCATGCTTCTAATCTAAAATAGACAAAGAAGATTGGGGAAAAGAAGTATCATGCTTCAGGGTGCCTGTTTTCATTCAAAACTAGGTGTTTTATACTGAAGACAAAGTATTGGAATTCAAATCAGTCTGACTCAAAATGCTGTGACTATCTCTAGTGCAGTGTTTCTCAAGCTTGGCAACTCTTAAGATGTGTGGACTTCAACTCCCAGAATTTACTTCAACTTCAGCATGGCTGGCTGGGGAATTCTGGGAGTTGAAGTCTACACATCTTGGAATTGCCAAGGTTGTGAAACACTGCTTTGGTGCTCTGAATAAATACTGCTAATACTACTTAACAAGATTTTGAATTAGCAGCTACAGAAGCAACTATGGCTTCTTTTGGAAAGAACAAAAGAAAAACAAGGAAATATCAAAATAATCCTATTCTGTTTAAGAAGCAAATATCTTCTTTAAATTTAGGTAAAGGCTTAAGACAGGGGTTGAAAACTTTCCTGGCCTTGAGTGTTAATCCATTGAACCCAAATATTCCTTTCCCAAATGTAACACTGTTTGTGATTATGGTGTGTTTACAGGTAGTCCTCAACATACAACCACAACTGAGCCCAGAATTTTGGTCATAAGTTGTGGTCATTAAGCAAGACACCCACATGACTGCCTCATTTAATGACCACAATCTCACTTCTCCATATTGCGGTCATTAAGTGACTGTGCAGGGGTATTTTAAAAGGTGGCACTGGTACCCACTGGCACTGCTTCAGGTAAGTAGGTTTCAGCTGGTTAGGCCCACTTAGCTTCCTCCCCATCAGGCCTGGGCCTTCTCCCTGCCCCACCATGCCCAAAGTTTGATCATGTGATCATGGTGGCATTATATGTCCCACTGATCAGTGCCACTGTAATTTCAAACAGTTGCTGAACAAACAATTGTAAATCAAGGACTACCTGTACAGTACTATCTGCAACCAAAATCTTCTCTTACTTTGAAGAAAAGAAATCACATTGAATCTTCAATGCCAACCCCTGGCTTAAGATCTCCCACAATTTATTATAAGTACATAAAGTCTGAACATGATCTATAATGAAGCTAGTTTACTTTTATTGGACACCTGATTGTTTTCAAATTAAATGCAGACCTCAAAACATTCTAAATTTTATTTTGCACACTTTGGGAAAATTTATACCAGCTTCCTGCAAACAAGAAATTCTAGCAAAAGTGTATTTATTACATGTTATTAGCAAGAATATGATCCCTCCAAATGAATAGGCTTTTAACTATGATACAAGCTCTTCAGAATATATATACAGTCATCATATGGGAGATAAAATGAACAGAAATGACAGTTATATGAACTGGCTTTCCACACATAACCTCCAACACAATGCTTGCTTAAAGAAAGGTTTACAGTCACAAGAGCTGCACAATTCATCTGTGCCACTCCTCAGGTGGACAAGTCAGTTCCTACAAATGGCACCATGAAGATATGTCTTTAGGACAGCCATTCTCTCCTACTGGAACTCCAGTATAACAAATCAAACTTCAAGGAATGATAGCACCTAAAGGAATTCTTGCTTAGGCATATTTTGTTAAATAAATACTACAGCTGATATGTGATCATTCTAAACAGTAAGAACAGATTGCATAGTTTTTTGATCATGGTATTCATCCCAACATTACATTAGACCAGTATTTCTCAACCTCAACAACTTGAGTAGGTATAGATTTCAACTCTCAGGAGGAATTCTGGGAATTGAAATCCATACTTATTCAAGTTGCTGAGGTAGAAAAATACTGCATCAGACAGTTTGCTGTAGACGTTTCTTTAATCTGACTGGTTCAAGGGAAAGTCCTAATAAGACAATAATACATTTAGTAGTTGTTCAGGTAAAATATAAAGTATGGATAAATCATATGATGTATAAGAAGAGTACAAACTGAACTCATGTTCTGTTTTACTGTTTCATACAATTATTACTAGATTTTCATATCTATATGTCTGTCTGCCTGTCTGTCTATCTAGACATATGCACAATTACTGGTAATTGATAATACCAGTTATTATCAATTATTGAAGTGTAATGGATAATACCAAGCTACACAGCTTAGAAACTGCTGTCCACAGTTTGCCATCCATATGAAGGAGCTGAAAACACCACAAGAAATATAATTCAGCCTCTTGTTACCTGAAGTCCTGGATATGGCTGAATAAACTATGGACAGTTATTTCCATGAGCATTTGGAAAGGATATGAAATATCCTTTCCAATGCCTTGCTACCAAAGTCTAACAAGATTGCCCTGAAACCTGATTATACATTTTACTGAAAACATAAGCTGATGCCAAAGACAAAAAAAGGGTTTAAAAGCAGATTTTCACTAATATTATAGATATTGTTCGATACTACAGCAAATAGATAACTAGGCAGTTAAAGAGTCAATGGGTTGACCTCTTGCTTTCATTTGCTACTTAACTAAGCAATAGTGTAATTTCTCAAAGAAGACTCAGGAAATCAAACTGCAAGGAAAAGAGAATCAAGATTTTTAAGGTTCAGTAGTCTGTAAGAGTTACCTTTTGAGTTGCCTGAGATCCAAACTTGGTAGCCTGTTGACAAAATCAAAATTGGCTTATTTCAATCCTGTGTTTCCTTTTAGAAATCAAAAATTCAAACTCTCTGCAAATTCTAGCATTCTTTTTAATGTTTTTTAAGTAGATCTAATTCCTACCACCTTTAGGAACTGGCAACAACTATATCCCCAGATGCCAAATTATGTGAGATTAGAATCCATCCACTCAGGAGGTTTTTAACACTAGCCAAATATATTCTACTAATTTCTTTATTTTTCATAAGGTTGACAGTCTTTCATACCTTTCTGAAACAATCTTATGAATTTATCAAGTTTGGAAGCTATAGGAAAAGAACAGAGAACACACAATTGCGAAGCAAGAAAATGCAAGGTATGATGGCACATATAAGTGCTATTATTATAGACATCATCTCAGTAGTAATACTCTTGGCGGGCAATGACAAATGTAACTTTGTGTTGTGATTCTTCACATTTAATAGTCTAAGTGGTATTTCTACACATTTGTAAGACGTGTGTTTACTTAATACTACAACAAAATACCTGAATCATTTTACACCCACAAGTCAATGTACTTTGGAATACATAAATCTATTGACAAAGTATGTGCACAGTCATGTCAAGATCTTGTTTTAAGAAACACTAGTTTTTGTTGGAAATGGAACACTGGCCTAGATGGTCCTTTCCAAAATCACTTGATATTTCCTAACAAGAAATTCTGTAAATGTATAGACAGGGTGGGGAAACTAAATGAAGATGAAAATCATATCTGATCAGTGCCAGAAGTTTTGGTCCTGCAGGAGACATACAGTGCTGGGCAAAAGTCTTAGGCCATCAGGTATCGGAAATTTGTATGCAATATTCAAAAACAGGAAAAAGCAGGAAAAATAGCTCCCATAAATACTTGCTAAAGTGGCAAGTATTTAGCACTGACTATTTAATACTGACCAGCAGTTAAGGCACTGAGCTTGTCAGCTGGAAGGTTGGCAGTCCAAGTTCGAGACTCAAGCACTATCATGCAACAGGGGAGCTTCTTTTGTCTGTCCTGCCAATCTAGCAGTTTGAAAGCATGTAAAAATGCAAGTAGATAAATAGGTACCACCTCAGTGGGAAGGTAACAGCACCGTGGCGTATAGTCATGCCGGCCACATGACCACAGAAACATCTTCAGACAAATGCTGGCTCTTCAGCTAGGAAATGGAAATAAGCACTGCCCCCTAGAGCCTTTACCTTTTTGTCTGAAGAAGCCATTTTGTTCTGAAAATTGTATTTATTTAAATTCTGTGTACATATTTCCTGTATTTTCTGTCTGAATCTTAATACAGAGACTGAACAATAATTATGGATAATCATTAAAACTTTGCTAAAACAAAGCGGGTGGTGGCCTAGGACTTTTGCACAGTACTATATGCAGTTTGTATTCTACTTTAAGCAGCAAAGGATTGGTTTACGCTGTTTACAGCATTCAGGAACAGGTATTTTAAAAGATAACCCTTCTTTGAAAAAGGATTTAAACAAGCTGTCGATTCAGATGACAGCTGCCATCTGTATCATTCACAAAAACATGGTCCTCTATGGCAGAGTTTCTCAACCAGAAATCCACAAGAAGTCACTGGGGAATCCCTGGGAGATCATGATTTATTTGAAAAATGCAAATACCAAACAAAAATTGCCAATCTCCAACACTGTGTCAGTCCTCTGGAAGTGCACAGACCTGGGAGGGGGTGGATTGTGCGGCATATGCAAGTGGGTGGGTGAGCAAAGCATGAGCAGAGGAGTGAGTTAAGCTGGAGTGAGGAAGAGAGAAGAGCAGCAGGTGGTGAGAGAATATGCTTGCACAAGAAAGAGATGCCACTCAGGCCTCCATGTTGGAGTTCTCTTTGACGTTACCTGCTTGCCCTTCTGCAAGCACAGTGATCCCGGGGACTCCATCTCAGGGCAGGCACAGAAGATCTGGAGATGGGATGGCCTGGATACCAGTGCCAGCAGGTGAACATCTGCCTTTTATTTTTTAATTTATTTTTCATATTTTTAAACCACCCATCTCTCTCAGAGAGGATTTTTAGTTTAAGAACATTGTTAAAGTACATATACAGGCCAAGATATGAAAGGAATATAATAATTTTGTAACCTCTATTTGGGTCTGAATGTGCAGAAGGGTTTCCCAAGGCCCAAAAAATATTTCAAGGGTTCTTCCAAGGTCAAAAAGTTGAGAAAGGCTGCTTTAAAGGTTTTGTTGGAGTGGGGGCACTCGTACAGAGTTAAGAAAGAATTCTGGCATATGCAAGTTTCTGTAAATAAATTCATATGCAAGTAAAGTGATTAGCTGCTGTTTGATTCCTAGGATGTGATGGGTTACATAAATCAGGAATGGCTTGCTGAGCATCGGAATTCAGGATTCTAGCCTGCTTCATTTATATATCTGAAGGGTTCAAGACTGGGTTATGAATCCTAGTGTGCAGTGAGAAAAAAATCAAGACAGCCATGTGTCTACTAAACTAAGAATCAAATGGGTGTGAATGCACTTTATATGAAAACAAACGCATACAAAATACAAAAGTAAATGTATGACAAACGTTGCTTACTTTTCCATACACATGTGGCTAGGAGTTCTCTAAACTTGAGATGATAAAATCAAGAAATATTTAACAAATTTAGCTGACCCAAAATGTGTATGGGGAGAGGGGGCAAAAATTAGCATTAGTTTTTAGTTATGACTCATAACTTCTTCAGGTAAAAAAAGTTCCTAAAAAAATTCATCAGAGAATAAAATGAACAGATCCATTTGCCAGGCAAAATGTTTACTTACACCCTCTTTAGCTGCAGAAGCAAACTTGCTTGCTCCGGATGTGAAACTACTCCATCCCTGAAAAAAGAGATTGAAGATCAGTAGCCTTGCTTCATGGAGACACTTCAAAATCTAAAAGCATCTAGTTTGAAAATTTGGTTATGACCCTGTGCCAAGAATGTGCAAAATGTAGCCACAGCTATTCACCTGTGCAGAGTCTATGTGCTTAAGATAGAATTGGGGAAATTTGCAAAGGAAGCAAAGGAAATTTTCAACAGGTACTCTACGTTTCAGATCTTGGCTGCCGCTTTCAGATCCCCAGATCTACTATTGCACCTTCAAGTAAAATATGGCTGTGTTATTTATATAGAATGAAACCTACAGGAACAGTTGGTTTCACTTCTTTCAGGTGAAAATAGAGGTGAATAACTTCAGGCAGAAATGTTTTCAGCCCAATCCTTTGATCCTTCCAAAGCTTGTTTCAAGCTTGGAACTTTTAAACTATGTAGACCTCAACTCCCAGAATTCCTCAGCCAAGTATGAAAAACACTGCTCTAATTTGCTATCATGTCTGGTTTGTCTGGGGAACAAAACAGGCTATTTGTATCAGACATAGATCCAGAAATGGCTTTTGGGGACCAAAATGCTTGGAGGAGGAGATTAAAAGTAGGGAAAAGCCACAGATGAAGGTCTTCCTTGGCCAAGGTACACATGGATCTTGATGGCAGCAATGGAGTGGAAGGGAAGACAGAAGAAGTGCAGGTGGGCCAGGGAGAGATGCTGCATGGAGTTATTGGCAATGGCAGACAACAGGGTAGAGAGAAGGAAGAAGGAGAAGGGAAGACCAGCCACGTGCATGACCTGGTGCATTGGCCATATTAAGTGGAAGAAGAGGACAATCTGTACCAGTCATGTCCTCCTTGCCCTGTACAGGTAGTCCTCAACTTAGAATTGTTTGAAGATATAACGGACTTCCCCAAAGGTACTTATGACTCACTTCCAAACTTCTGATGGCCAGGGCCCCTCCACGGTCATGCAACCACATCAGGCACTTGACAACCAGCCTGCATTTATAGCCATTTTCAGCATTCCACAGCCACATGATTTCATTTTAAGTTTTCACCAAAAACTGGCATTTGCTTCTGATTTTTGTCAAGACATAACAAACAACTAGTTCATTTAATGACTGCCATGTTTGCTTAATGACCACTGCAAAATAGACTGTAAAAATCAGGTTGGTTGCATGGTAACCTGCTTTATGATCATCATAATTTACAACCATTAAAGGCAGGGTCCATTATGATCGTAAATGGAAGACTACCTGTACCACCATCCTGCAGTCCCTTTAAATTTTGATCTGTTCAAAACCTTAAACAAAAATATTCTAAGTTTTATTTCTGCTGAAACAGAGCTGCTCTGAAACAGTCAGAATGTAATGGATTATCTGAAATGTATTTTCCATTTCATGCACCCAACTACTGATTCAGCATAAGTAAGAAAGATTAGCAGCA
>JANHZU010002981.1:233470-247046 GCA_032468055.1 Acrochordus granulatus
AAGATTAGCAGCAATTAACACAAGCATTGTTACATTACACACTTATAATATGGAATAAAGTATGGCAATCTTGCAAACTAGGAATAATAATAAGGTAGGAGTTAATTATCATTTTTGCTTTGGATGCTAGAAATGCATACACAAACAGAAAGGTATTTGCATACCTTTACTCAATCAAATCTCAATATACTGTTCTTCATTTTTCAAAATTATACGTTAACAGCTAAAATAACTTAAAACTGTAAATCTTTTCAACTTCTACCCCAGACAGGAGTAAAATCGCCCTATCCTACTAGAATTCCTAACTTTATTTCTTTAAAAATATATCAGAAATGATAGAAAAGTAAAGCAATGTCTTAGATTACTACACTTATGAAAAACATTGACTTACTGAATAGAGAGAAGACATGGCATTATTGAGAAAGTCATCTTCCTTTTTTGGAGGGGTAACTGTGTTCCCGAACCCCACATAGCGATTCTCTTGGCCGCTAAATGAGAACACAAAAGGAAAAAAGGATAAACTATTTGTAATTAAAATATATTTACTGGTCTTTAAAGTGCTGTGAAAGCCATTTTTAGTGCAGTTCAGTGTTTCTCAACCTCAACAGCTTCAAGATGTATGGACTTCAATTCCCAGAATTCCCCAGCCAGAAGGGAAATTCTGGGAGTTGAAGTCTACAATCTTAAAGTTGCCAAGGTTGAGAAACACTGGTGTAGTGGCTAAAGGCAAGAGCTGATTCTAGTCCCACTTTAGATACAAAACCAACTAGGAAACCTCAAGCCAATCATTGTATCTTGGCCCTAGGAAGGAGGCAATGGCAAACTACTTCCAAAAATGTTGCCAAGGAAACTTCAGGGACCCATCTAGGCAATTGCTCTGAGTCAAAACTGACTTCAAGGCATTTAAAAAAAAAAGGTTCTTCAGGGCCTTTTGCTAAATTCCATATAAAATGTTTACCTTTGATAGGAACCAACGTCATCATTTAACCAGTCTTCAAAAGCTTTATCAGAAGTGGTACCAGCATTCTGCGGTTGCCCCACAGAGCTTCTGCAGAAAACAACAGAAAAATGAAATCATGGAAAAGATAAAATACATAAATGATAATTGCAGGGTTTTTTGTCTCACACTTCAACATGTAAATTGCTATATTAACTTAGGAAAGTTGAGCACACGTGTGAAATCTGAGTAGACATGGCAAATCTGCCCTTTGTTCACAAATGTATCTATCTTTAGTTAATTTGCTGCACTGTCTGGTAGATTTATATTCTGCCTTTTGTTCAGGAGGAAACCAGAGAATAGTAAACCCTGGATGGAGAACAGAGTAAGAGGTGCACATATGCTCTCTAATGTTTAGCTGTATACCTCAAATAATTGTGCTTTGGTAGTAAAAACTTTAAAATATACCGATGAGTTGAGGACAAAGCAACTTTGGGCTGTGGAGGACTCCAGTTTCTAGCAGCAGATGTTTCAACAGACCATTCTTTACCCTCAGCCAACATGGCCACCTGAAAAAAAAGTACTGTAAACAAATTTTGTTTCTTTTAACGCAACAGGAACAAGATGGGTCAAATGCAATTGGCATCTAAGGCCTATAAAATATCTCAGGCCCTTGTTCTAAGATAGAGACAGGCAATTTCTTCTAGTCTGAGTCAACATTTCCTCCTTCTACCTTGCCTGGGACTCTGGTTAGTAACACTAAGGTGTTATCAATGCTATCAGAGTAGGTGCAGCCAACCTTGTGCCATTTTGTGATTCTCTCTAAGTGGCAAAATGTATCTACCTCTTAGATCTCAATGAGGCTAATAGGCCAATTGGAGGAAAATCTTTCTTATATTACAATTGGGTGCAAAGTTTTTTTGTTTAATATTATTTTTATTACACACATACACAAATATAGTCCTTGACATACAACCATAATAGAGCCTGCACTACTGCATTTTATGACTTTTTTTGTAGTGATTGTTAAGAGAACACAACAGTTATAAAGCAACTCTGTGGTTGTTAAGTAAAGGCCACAATCACTAAGCAAATCCATGGTTTGCTATGGGTGCTGTTCTCCCAAAACCAGAAGTGTCACTTTCAGCAAAACCATTATAAGATATACTCATGTGACTGTGGGGCACTGCAAACTACTGTAAATGAGTCCATGCTGAGTGCCTGAAGTTTGGTCACTTCACCATAGAGAGGGACCAACTATCAAAACTTTGAATAGTACCCCCAAAGTAGGTCCATCTTAACTCTGAATTGTCATTAAGCAACTAGTCATAAGTTGAGGACTACCTGAAGAGAGAGAGAATGTGGCAAAGTGGCACTCAACTCAAGATGGCAAACATACCTAATATTTTGCCTCCTATTTTCCTTACAACAACTCTGGAAGGTGGTTGGACTGAGACAGTGTGACTAGCCCGCAGTCACCCAGCAGACTAACATACCTAAGGTGGAACTAGAATTCAAAATTTTCCAGTTTCTAGCTCAACACCTTCATCACTACAGCAAATTAGCTCCTTAGGCATTAATTTGCTCCTTCTATCTCCTCCCAAAACAGATCTGAAATGCTCAAATTGATTTGCTCTTGGAGCTTCTGGGATCACAAAGGAAGCCTCGTAAGCCACCCACACCTATTCTGGGAGCTTGGACAACAAGTAGAGAGAATGGCAGAGAATAAAGAATATGTCAGGGACACACAAACAGTTCTGTTCCAAGGGCACAGCCATAGGCTTGCTGAAAACTCATAACAAGAGGTGATCACAGTCATCATCAGTTAAGACAGCTTGAAAGAGAAAAATAAACAGCTAGTCCCAGTAAGAAGCCATAATGCTAATGGCAAAGATGATTGGGTGAATTTCATAAAAAGAATGCTTCTGACTATTCCAGATGAATCACAAGGAATGCAGATCTTAGCAGGTTCTTACCACATAGCCTTGGAAGGAAAATACCATTTGCTTGGTTCAAAAAATGGCACATAGTTTATTTGGGGAGGTGATGAGAATTTGCAGAATTGCAAAAATGGAACAAGTGCAAACAAAACCCATCCATGTTCACTTTTGTATTAAAATTCCCACTACTTTCCAGAAAGAGACTTTCTTCAATAATACTTAGGGATGCTGAGAAATTTTGCAGACTCAAAAACAGATGTTTTGTTTTGAGAATGAAATACCTGCATTTTGCTGAGAGTTTTATTCTGACATGAAACAAATCTTGGCTGTTTTGAGCAGTGTAGATTTGAGTGGGAATGTGCAATTATTTCTCCCTCAAAATGTTTCAGTCTGAAAGGATGCATTTTGAGTGTTCCAAGTGTGAAAGAAAAATACTGAGTGTGAAACAATAAACTTTTTTTCTGTTTCATGCACACCCTTAATAACCTAAAGTAAAATCAATGTTTTATTTGTCAAAAATTATATTCTGCAGAACCAAAATAAAGAAATTTTGATGTTGTAAATCAGTCTCTTTCTCATTTTAACAGATTAACGTTCATAAAAATACAAAATCATACATTGAGGTTTTGAAATAATCAAGATCCAAGAAGGTTGAAATTATGCTTAATTGGATTTACCTTATCTCTGAAAAGCGCCGCAGCTTTGCTGTTGTACTTCTCTTGCAATGACCAACAAGGGTCATAATCATCTTGGGTCTCTAAAAACTCTTGGAATTTAAGGTTACCACCAGCCTTCATTTTTTCCAATTCAATGTCTTTCCATTTGTCCATTGTAACAGAGCGCACAAAACTGAAAACCACAATTCAATAACTTATTAAACCAGTATAGTAATCAGCATTGAAACAAAGCTTTA
This sequence comes from Acrochordus granulatus, assembly GCA_032468055.1. NCBI lineage: Eukaryota > Metazoa > Chordata > Lepidosauria > Squamata > Acrochordidae > Acrochordus > Acrochordus granulatus. Next base: position 237,261 of record JANHZU010002981.1, read on the forward strand.
GAGCAGCTGACAGTTGTCCTTTTCTGTTAGGGGAAGAGTGGAGCAATGGCAACAGAGATGTCCAATTTCTCAGTGAGCAAATCTCTGGATGAACTTGCAAAGAAAAATTCACAAAACATATGAACAAAACCTGCACCCTGAATACTGATTATTCATGTGAGATTTATCTGCTTCATGAAACGCAAGGACTCTGTTTACAGAATTTACACAAAAACAGAAGTCAATCTAAAGTCAACTAAGAGTAAAACAATTACATTTTGATTAATATTAACAGTAATGTGAATGTATTGAATATGATACCACTGGTATAGCATCATACTTTCACCTGCTGTCAGAAGGCTATGAGAGTGGAGCTTCCCTTGGGGGAGAGGAGAAGCTATTTCAAAGGAGCTATTGTAGAGAATGCCCCTTTCCACTTTACCACCTGGTATGATGGGATTCTTAGCAGGTGCTCCATACCTGCTTCTGTAGGATGGACAAAACTGAGCCACACACAGCTCTGCAGGTAGCAATCAGTACCTTGAACTGCTCTCAGAAATCAACTCATAACTAGTGCAGCTCCTGCAGCAGAGTTGTATTAATAATGTGACTGAGCATGCATGCCACTGTATTCTGGACCAGTTGAAATTTTCAGGTCATCTTTAAGTCCATGCCAGCTACAATATTAATCTGGAGGTTTAGACATGGTAACTGGACTTCTTTTCTTTTATCTTAGAAATGTTTCACTGCTCATCCAAGCAGCTTCTTCAGTCTAAGAAAAAAGTTGGGCAGGAACCCCCATACATGTCTTAAGGAGACTATGGGGGAGATATGTGTCTTGGGGGACCCCCTTATTGTCCACCTAAGACATATATGAGGTTCCTGACCAACTTTTTTTCTTAGACTGAAGAAAATGCTTGGATGAGGAGCAAAACATTTCGAAGATAAAAGAAAAGAATCTGACTAGACCTTCAGATAACTACACCTAGATGACTGAGAAATCTTCACCTACCTACAATATTAATGAAGATTCAGCTGGGATTTTGTTATTAGCAGTGAAAGTAATAACTATCAAATAACTACAGAACTAACAATGATTCAGGGTGCTGGTTATCAATATCCTGCATGCTATAGGGCCAGGTTCTTATGGGCCTGCTTCTCCCTGAGAGTGTCTTCCTGTTCCATCAGCACAGTGAGAATGGGCACAGTTCAAGTTTCTTTTTTTTTCTGCTGCCATCTAGAAGGACCCAAGCAGCATGTCTTCTCAGAAGTGGCATCTGCCCTTTGAAATACCCTTTCCCCTGAATTCCAGAAGGCCCCCACCCTCCTGGCCTTCAAAAAAATCTTAAAGACCTGGCTTTTCCCACAAGCCTTGGCTTAGCATGAGGATGGAGATCAGTAAAGTTGTCTGGAGATGTAAGGGTATCCTGTTTTGGGGGATGCCTGAAGATTTGATGTTGGTTTTATGTTTTTATTGTTTGTATTATTGTTTCTAATCCAACAAGGGTTATGCTACATAAAATGGACACACACACACACATATATATATAAATAAAAACAATGAAATTAATAGTGAGCAACATTTTTGCTGAATTACTAATATAGATGTATTATCACAATCAATGACGAACCTCAGATGAACCCCCAAGCCTCTGTGTTTTCCTGAGCACTCTAGACAGATCCAAATTCCATAGGTCACACTCACCCACTGGGGATTAAATGCACCACACTCAAAACAAACCTGCAAAGAGGAAGAGGAGAAAAAAGATAATTTAAGTTTTCTACAGTAACCATAGATTCATAACAGGCATTGTTCATGAAAATGCTATTAGGAGAAATCAAGCTTAGATTTGTCTATCAATATAGCTCAAGACTCTCCCAGGGAAATCACAAGAAGATTTGACACAAAAAGACAGGCAGACAATTTGGTGTAATAGTTAAATAGTAGAACTGGAAAATCGTGACTTCAATCCATCCTCAGCCACAGCACCTGATTGGATGACTTTGGCCAGTCCTTCTCTTTCAGCCCAATTTACCTCTCAAGGTTGTGGTTGTAGGAAAAATGGGAGGTGGAAGCATTATGTATGCCACTTTGAGTGGTACATAGTATAGGTGGAAATGATGATGATGCAAGTTTGGATAAGAGAATTGTGAAGAGAATTCAATGTTTACAGCAGAAAATGGCTTCAAACAATATAAAAGCAGGCAGAACATCTGCGTAGCATCAGAATTGAACTGATAATTTAATAGGAAACAAAAGATGGAAACTCTAATCCAATCAGCCAGGATACATATAGATTTTGGAATAGACTATGAATTTATATCAAATATGAATTAAAATTAGACAACTGAAGACAGCAGGCAAGATTTTGAGTTAGAGGTCATATAGTCAGAGCAGATCAATCTAAGGAATCATTTCAGAAAACCTAAGGTATGTGAAAGAGAATCTGAGGAATTATGGAAAGAGACAAGAGATGCTGTAAAAGTAAAGCAGGAAAAAAACATGATGTAATGGTTAAGAAATTGGATTAGGACTGGGAAGATTCAGGTTCAAGTTCATCCTCAATTATGAAAGCTCCATTGATGGCTTTGGGCCAGTCATTCACTGTCAGTCAGCCCAACCTACCTCAGAAAGAAAAGACTATATTATATCACCTTGAGTTCCTAGAGGAAAGGCAGCAAATAAATCAAGTGATCAGAAAAACATATACCCAGAATTTCAAACACAAAATGATTTAAGTGTTGTCAGACAAAATTATCACAATAATGAGTAAAAGATGGAAGATGGAAACTTTGGGCAATAAGAAAGAACACAGACTTAGATTATCGCCTAGCAAGAAACAACATGGAAAGATATTTCAGTAAAGTGCTGGCAAATAAAATAAAATAACAATAAAAGACAATTATAGTTTTTAAAAAAGACATGTGAAATCAAAAGAAAATTTACAGCCAAGGGTAATTATGGAAGAGATTTAATGAGCATAATGATACATGAAGACCAAAAAAGTTTATGTTAAACTTTCTAAATATAAGATTACAGAATGATAGATCGGTAGAGAGAGACTGCACTTGGAAAAAGAAAAACACAGCAACTGTCAAATAGCAAATCACCAAGTGCAAACAAAATATTCACTAAACTATTTAAAGTTCCAGGAAAATAGGCAATTAATGCTAAAAGTTCTATATCAACAGGGTATAGGGTTATGTGGCCAGAAGACTGAAAAAGATTATGCTCATATTGAAGAAAAAACAACACAATTATAAAGATCCTACAGAAAATACAGCCGTACATGGAAAGAGAAATGCCAAACAAATAGAATTTTTTTTTAATTTTTACTTGCTGACTTTATTTTTACTGACTAGCTCAGGTCTTTAATTGTGCAGATCAATGTTCTCAAGCTTGGCACCTTTAAGTTGCATGGACTTCAGTTCCCAGAATGCTGGTTGGGGAATGGTTGTACTTCTAGATCATAGCAAGCTATGGAATATGTTAAAATTAATGGGTATGCCAGAACATCTAATTATTCTTCTCGAAAATATTTACTATGGACAAGATGCCACTCTCAAAAATTAGCTGGAAAATAATGATTCAGAAGTAAGTAAAATGAGGATGCATATGGTTTCCAGATTGATCTTAATTTGTAAGAATGGAAACAATTAAATAAATTATAGCCATAATCAAAATAAGAGGTTGAAACAATAATGACGTATTACTGCTTTGTTAACCGAAATATCCAGAAAAGCTCATTATTAAACTAAAATTGGAAAGTGAAAAGACTCAATTAAAAAACAAAGGAAACATCAATGAAAATGTTTAGTAAACACAACTGATACTAAAAAGTGAAAGTTATTGTATTAATGAAGGCCAACAATGAACTAAAGGAAATTAATCCTAGGGAGGAAAGCAAGGACAAACTTAAGGAGCACCCAGTAAAGCTTTATTGGCAGATCAGAGTAGTTAGGATTAACACTGTGCCATAAATTCCTTACAGTGAATAACAAGATAACAAGCATCTAATGTAAGAGAACAAAATGTCCTCCAAGTGGAATTTTGGGCTCAGATATCTAAATTTTGGAAAGCATGCTGAAAATACACTGTCTATAACAGTGTCTGTGTGCCTATTGTGTCTAGTAATACTGGCTACATGACCACGGAAGCGTCCTTGAACAAACACTGGCTCTTTGGCTTAGAAACGGGGATGAGCACCGCACCCTAGAGTCAGTCATGACTGGCAGGGTAACCTTTACCTTTTATACACTAAAAGTTATTTAGCAAAAATGCTAATAACTTTTATGTGATGCTCAGAAAGAAAGAGGTTATAAAACCCTGAAATCTCAGTTTGAGGCTATAATAAAGATATAAGGGCTGAAACTAATGAAGGACATTTTTATATGAGATGGTCAACCTCTTCCACCAAGCCCACAGAAGACAATATTTGTAGCTCATGGATGAACTTTAGAGTCTTTGTTGCTCTCTGAGCTTGGTAGTTTTTTGCAGATATTTCATTACCAAACTAGGTAACATCATCAGTGCACTAGTCTGATAATGAAACATTACCAAATTGATGATGTTACCTAAGTTTGGTAACACTCATCAAGCCCACAGCTTTATGAGTTATGTATGTGGAACAATGAAGGAAGAAGAAGATGCCTCCTTAGCCAGCCAGATCAGACAGATCCACACTGGTAATCAATGGGATGACAGATGGTGCAGCCAGATTACTCTCATATCCTGGAAATCAATACTTCTCAGGCCAGATAAAATTATGTAAACATGAAACTGAAAGAGTCTCCGGATTTTGGTGGCATAGAAATATAATAAATAAATAAATAAATAAATCTGATGCTCAAAACTGAGAAAAGGACAGACATAAGCCTACTGGATTGAAAGGGGAGATGACAATGTAAATCTTGGAACTTAATTTAGTTGCATCAAATCAGAAGTTGCCAATGTTTCCAAATGTGGGTTGGGTTTCTGGAGAATCAATGCCAATGCTGCTTTGTTTTGCACATCAGAAACAATTCTGGCAAGCAGTTTCAGGAAGCATCTGAGGAAAAGTAGAGTAGCTGCAGGAAATTAGTTTGACATTTCAAAAAAATTAGAAGAAAAATACAATTAATGGTACATGAGAGGAGAAACATAATGCAATTGATTGACTGATTAGCAGGAAGATTAAAGTTACTGCAATGAAGTATTATTTATCCATTAACATTTCCAGAACCTAAGTACATTGCTCAGAAAATTCAGTGATGGAATAGGAATGCATACTAACAAAATCTAACTTGTAGAATATGCATTAAATGTATGTCGATGAAGATTCTCAATCAACCAGGGAGAATCATCAGGAGATTGAGTCATGGCAACTGGACTTCTTTTCTTGTTGGTTCGAGACATTTCGCTGCGTATCCAAGCAGCTTCTTCAGTCTGGAAAAAAGGTTGATTAGGGGACTCCACATGTGTCTTCCAGGGCCAGGGTGGCTACATTTCTCACATAACCTGATTAGGATCATTAGATGGACAATAGGAGATGTGAATAGGTAGAGAGTATTAAATGTAGTATACTATTAACTCAAGCCACCCGCATAGAGATTATTTTCACTCTTCCTTCTTACTAGTCGTTGGACACATTCATAGTAATTCTTTGGTAGCTTTAAACATTTTCTAGATTAGCCACAAATATGTTCCAAATAGTTTTATTTGGAGCAGCACCAAGAGATTATTAGGTGGAATGCAGCAAATCATTGATTCATATTAAAAATGAACAGTAAGCTAAACTTAGACCAGTTCAAATACTTCAAGCCCACACATTCCAAAACAAATATCCTTAAAGGATTGAGGGCTTTGACAGAAATTTTTAAAAACACTTTATTCCAGGGAAGACTTTTCTGAAGTTTAAAATTTCCTTTGGAAGCATTCTTGCTGCTTCACAATAAGGGCATCCACGAAAGAGCAAACACCTGTTGTGATTCTACAGCACAAATTCCACCCCTTTCATACTTGTAAGGAGCAGAATGTGCATAATGATGTCACAACTTGTTTCATCATTTTGTTGATATCACAACTGGCTACAGATGCCCCTGCCTTCAACCTTCTCCAGCTGCCATTCATCTGACCTCAGAAAGATGTTTTTAATGGTAGTTTTCAAGTATGGAACATTTATCCTGTCTTGATGTTTATCCAACAAGTAGGACAGACTTCACTCTTTTAAGTTTATTTCTATCTGTAAGTACAACTGAGTTTAATGGTCATTATTTCCAAGTAAGGCCAAGATTTAGTATCCTGGATACTAAATATTCCTGATCCCACTATTTAAAATTTATTCTACAGTGAAGTCTTATTGCACATGAATCTTGCTCATTCTTCAGAAATAGATCTTAATTTATTTTAATAGGATTTACAGGTAGTCCTCAACTTGTAATCCAAACTGAGCCTGAAATTTTTGTCTGTAAGTCAATGCAGTCGTGAGTTGAGTTACCATATGATCGGATTCAATTTTACGACCATTTTTATAATGGTCATTAAGCAAGTCACTGCAGCCATTAAGCAAATCATGTGCTCGTATATCCAAATCCAGCTTATCCAATAGGTTAACCAGCAAAAAACACTGCAAAATGTGATATGACTGCTGGATGCTGCAACTATTGTACATGTGAACTAACTGCCATGCGCCAGATGTGAGAGCAGACTGGTACAGCAGTCGTAACTTCAAGGACAGGTCAAAAGTAACTTTGTTCAAATCCATTGTAACTTTGAACGGTTGTTAAGTGACTGGTTGGTTGTAAGCCAAAGACTACCTATACTCTTAAGCAAGGGTCAAGACATTATAAATGTATTTGCTTATTGCATTGGGATGGTTGTTGTTTATTTATTATTTATGGCTGTGAACTACTTTGTGTTTACCAACAAAAAAAACAGATCATCAGTGTTTATAAACAAGAAAAAATTAGTGTTTTTAGAAATAGTCTTGCCAACAAGCATGAATCATATGCAGTAGTTCAGTCACAAGGACTAATACTTGGCGGCAAACTAGTCCAGTAATTTGCATAGTTAACATAAGAACCACATACATGGATTATCTAATGTGAGCTGTAGCTGATTCACTGCTGGTTAAATACATAGCTGAGAAGATAAACCAAAGTTCTTACATTGTTTTCATCTTGCACTCTCACTTCTTTAAGGACCTTCCTTGTTCTTGGACTTGCCATGGTCCTGTAAGGGAAAAATACAACCAATGCAAATAATGTTCAAACTATACAGGGGTATAGCAGGACTCCTGGTTTGTCAATCTGAAAACAACTGGTAGACCAAACATGAATTCTTCCCCATTAATATCACAGCATTAATATCAGTTAAATAATAAATAAAGTTACCCATTGTTGCAGCTTGAAATAGTAGTTTTGACCATGATCTACTTGCAGAGACAAAACACAATTAATGCCAGATAGGAAGAAAAAATCAGGTCAGATTCTGTACCTTGGATCTCAACCTGCAAGCCACGCTTTGAAAGGAAACCAGCATGTACTAAATACTGTTAGAGAAATGTTCTTCCACTATGAAAAAGATGAAGAAGATAATTCTAGTGGAACATTACCACAGATACTTGCACTATGGTCAATTTTTATAACAGACTTTGCATTTTTTAAAAGAACCAACTCTTATTTAATAGCCACCATTCTGAAGGATGCATACTCACAACTGGGAAAATCCAAAATGTTTTAATTGATAACTCTCTAAAATATTTTTTTAAAAAATCCATGTGTCGCTTCTGACTTTGGTTTTTATCAACAAAAAATAATAAAAGTTGCAGCAAAGGTTTTAAAGAAAACCAGAACATCTGCTGGGAATGCCTACCCCACCCAAAAAAAAGTGAGAAGGGACTTGAAGTCAAGCATTTTCTGCAAAGATTCCCATCTGGTGGAACTGATATAAGTCCTCCACCTCTGTTCCTGGTATTTAGGAAGCCAAACTCTGGTTTTCTGCAATATTTGAGGTTGTGGTATGAGAAGGGACTACGCTTGAGATGATTGGTTGCACTATTTATATACTATATTAATCGTGATCTGATGAAGTTCAGGTGGAATTGATGTCATTATGATATGCTTATTTAAAGTAGGAAGTCAAAAGATAACCAGAATTAACAGGCACATTTGGCCTTGAGTAAACAATGAAACAGGGCAAAGGCTAAGAGTTTTGTCAAGAGAATATGCTGGCAGTAACTAATATTATTTTCCAACAACCCAAGAGATGACTCTATACATGGACATCATCAGATGGTCAACAGCAAATCAGATTGATTATATTATCTGCAGCCAAAGATGGAGAAGCTCTACACAGTCAGTCAAAAAAAGGCCTGGAGATGACTGTGGCTCAGATTATGAGCTTCTTCTTGCAAAATTTAGCTGACATTGAAGAGTGTAGGGAAAACTACTATGCCATTCAGGTATGACCTTATGAATCTGCAGTGGAGGTGAGGAATAGATTTAACATATTAAATCTGGCAGAGTGCCTGAAGAATTCTGGATAGAGGTGTCTAACACTGTACAGGAAGTACCTGCTAAAACCATCCCAAAGACAAATAAATGCAGGAAAGCAAAGTGGCTGTCTGACGAGGCTTTACAAATAGCTGAGGAAAGAAGGAAAGTGAAAGACAAGGGAGAAAAAGAAAGATACATCCAACTAAATGCAGATTTCTAGAGAACAGCAAGGAGAGATAAGAAGGGCATCTTAAATGAACAATGCAAAGAAACAGAGAAAAATAATAGATTGGGAAAGACTAGAGATCTCTTCAAGAAAATTGGAGATATCAAGGAAATCATTGTGCAAAAATGGGCATTATAAAGGACAAAAATGATAGAGACCTAACAGGAGCAGAAGAGATGAAGAAGAGGTGGCAAGAATACACAGAAGATTTATACAAGAAAGATCTAAATGTCCCTGATAACCACAATGGTGTAGTCACTGACCTAGAGCCAAACATCCTGGAGTGTGAAGTCAAGTGGGCCTTAGGAAACATTACTAAACACAAAGCTAGCAAAGTTGATGGAATTCCAGCTGAACTATTTAAAATCCTAAAAGATGATGTTGTGAAAGTGCTGCATTCAATATGTCAGCAAATTTGGAAAACTCATTAGCAGCCACAGGATTGGAAAAAGGTCAGTTTACATTCCAATCCAAAAAAAAAGCAACGCCAAAGAATGTCCAAGCTACCCTTGTGCTTATTTCACACGCTAGCAAGGTTTTGCTCAAAATACTACAAGCTAGGCTTCAGCAGTATATGAACAGAGAACTGAGATGTACAAGCTGGGGTTCGGAGAGGCAGAGAATCTACAGATGAAATTGCTAACATTTGCTGGCTCAGGAGTTCCAAAAAAAATCTACTTCTGCTTCATTGACTGCGCTAAAGCCTTCAGAACAAACTATAGCAAATTCTTAAAGAGACGGGAGTACCGGACCACCTTACCTGTCTCATGAGAAATCTGTATATGGGCCAAGAAGCAGCAGTGAGAACCAGACATGGAACAAATCATTGGTTCAAAATCGGGAAAGGAGTACAATACGGCTGTATATTATCACCCTGCTTATTTAAGATATGTGCAGGGTTCATGCTGGGCTGGGTGAATCACAAGCTGGAATTAAGATTGCCGGGAGATATATCAACAACCTCACATATGCAAATGATACCACTCCTAATGGCAGAAAGTGAAGAGGAACTTAAGGGCTTATTGATGGGGGTGAAAGAGGAGAGTGCAAAAGCTGGCTTGAAACTCAACATTAAAAAAATTAAGATCATGGCAACTGGTCCCATC
>JANHZU010002981.1:251525-264589 GCA_032468055.1 Acrochordus granulatus
TATCGTTTTCCTTTATTCTTTCCACTGCTTATTTAAGAAGACCTTCTTATCCCTCCTTGCTATACTCTGGAAATCTGCATTCAGTTGGGTATATCTTTGCTTTTCTCCCTTGCCTTTCGCTTTCCTTCCTTCCTCAGCTATTTGTAAAGCCTCATCAGACAGCCACTTTGCCTTTCTGCATTTCTGTTTCTTTGGGATGCTTTTAGTAGCTACCTCCCATACAGTGTTAGCACCTCTGTCCATAGTTCTTCAGGCATTCTTGTCTTCCAGATCTAATCCCTTAAATCTAGTCCTCGTCTCCACTGTCTATTCATATGAGGTATCAGTGAGGTCATACCTGAATGGCATAGTGGGTTTCCCGACACTCTTCAGTTTCAGCCAAAATTTTGCAATAAATATAACCATACTAGGGCTTTGTTCCAAATAAATATGCATTAGATTGCATTATTAGCATCCTGCATGGAAACCGCCTAATCTCATGGCAGGGAAAGGCGGGGGTTTATTACATTACATCAGCAATAGCAATCACTTATTGGATTCAATCGTCCCCTGCCCCACTCAGCCCATCTTCACTTTGCTCAGACAGTCTCTGATGAATCACCTTCCTATTTCCTGACATTGCCTTGATTTGTAATGTAAATTACCAGTACCGCTTTAGAGATGAACACTGCAGGGTTCTAATTACAATTTTCATTAAACTCCGTCTGTTTCACACATCCAAGCAGTTTTGGGATTTGCAGTGGGAGCAAAGAGAAATTAAAGCTGCAGCGCCCGTGAGCGGTGCAGATCAGAAAGGGTCCATCTGACCATATGCATCGAACATAGACAAAGCCAACCTGATTTCCTTTCTCCATCATCTCCCTGAAATATGGGGTAAAGTGGGGAGAAAGAAGAGAGATTCCATGATCGTAGGTTTGCCAGAATGGGGCTGTATCCATCTGGGTGACCAAAGGAGAGGACAGATAGTCCTCGACTTATGACCACAATTGGGACCAGAATGTCCATTGCTAAGCAAGGCGATTATTAAATGAGTCATACCCAATGTTCTGATGTTTTCTGCCATGTTTGTTCAATGAATCACTGCAGTTGTTAAGTGAGGTACATGGTCATTAAATGAATTTAGCTCTCCCCATTGACCTGGCTTATCGGAAACCAACTGGGAAGGCCACGAATGGCAATCACATGACCCCTGGATGCCACATCTGTCATAAACACATCGCCAAGTGCTCACATTTTGATCGCACGACCAAGGGGTGGGTGCAGCAGTCATAAGTGTGAGGACCAGTCATAACTCATTTTTTCTCAGTGCTGCAACTTTGAACGGTCGCTAAATGAATTGTTGTAAGTCGAGGACTGCCTCTTGCCAAGGGCCAAACTTTTCTGTACGTCTTCCGGCTGTCATCTAGTGATCATTCTGGGTTTTGCACCCCAGATCTAGAAGACAAAGTACCGGGATGAATCCTTTGCCACTTGTCCCTTTTTGCAGCCAGGAAGAAATTCAGCTGTGGATGGACAGTTTTTAATTTTAAACCTCCGAAGCCATCATTGACCCAGTTAATGAAATTAAATATAAATGTAATAAATAAATAAATTAGTCCATTCTAGTTCCACCTAAAATCTGAGAAGTCCAGTCCCTGTTTCTTTAACCTTTAAGTAACAATTAGGGTTAACAACCAATGTACAATAGGTGAAAGAAAGGACAGACTCTCTCACACTGACATTTTTAGCAAGAGAGCTAAAGAAGGGGATCCTCTGGGTTAATTTGAAGATAAGGGGAACAGTGAAGCTTGCAACGGTGGGTTTTTATTGTGATCTGTGGCTTCCCACACTGGGGTGGTTTAAATCGTTTTCCAGCTTTGCTGTCCGTTGTAATCAGGAGGCAAAAGGCTGTCACGGAACTACTAACATCGGTTTGTTCGATGGTGCAAAACATGCACGAGAGAATGCAATGCAATGTTCTAGTAGGACGTTCCCCCGATCTGGATTGCAGCCATGCATGCCATCTTCCAGGACGTTGCATTTTTCTTCAGATCTTGTTTTCTATTTACTTTTTTCACACTCACAAGGTGGGTGTGAAGAACAGCCTAGGATAAAATGATGTGGGCTAGTTTGCATTGTGTGAACTCAGCTTTCATGGTGAATGGAGTTTGGTGTGATGGTTAAAGTGCTGGCCTAGGGACCAGTCAATGGTGAGTTCTAGTCCTGCCTTAGGCATGAAAGCCAGCTGGGTGACTTTGGGCCAGTCACTCTCCCTCAGCCCATCCCACCTCAGAGAACCGTTGTTGTGGGGATTATAGGAGGAGGAAGGAGTATCAGGTGCGTTGCCTTAAGTTGCTTATAAACTAATGAGGGTGGGATAAAAATCTAATTAACAAACAAATGCTTTGGCTCGACAAATTCAGACCCACTGGGTAATTTAGTGTGTGACAAGTAACCCAAGTGAATGTGGGATAGGTAACATCAGTGCTAACGTGTGTTGGATTTGCAAATCCCACATTCACTAGTCCTGATGATGTTATACAGCTGGGTAATGAAGTGTCTGCAAGAAAACAACCAAGCTCCCAGAGCATCAAGGACTCCACAGTTCAACCCTGAGCTCCGAATATTCCCTTTTACTGGATCTTGCTTCTTCAGAAAAATTATCTCTGTCTGTCTAATTTCACCAAATCAAAATCAGAGGCTCAAAAAATCCACTAAGCCACAGTGAGAATTTCTTCCTAGGTACACATGAGCTGCTTAGGAACAGAAGGACTGAGGGACAGAGGGGACTGTTATTAAAGAACATCTGGAAAGCACCAGGCTTGGGAAACTGCTGCATTCAGAGCAACCTGCTTTCAGTCTGGTCTTTAGAATATAGGATGTGTTAACTGTGGATTTCTGCCACAACTGAATTAGCTGTACCTGCTCAAGGTGATAGCAGCAAGGTGGGCTGGTGTTCTCCAATGGCCCCGTTACTCTTATCTTCCCATCAGCCTGATTGCAGAATAAATGATCCAGGCTAAATTCTCCTACAAGCAAGGATAGGTGAAACATACTACCACTGGGAGCAGTCCCGTGTATAGTACAGAACACTTCTGGGATTCAGAGATGACGGAGTGGAGGAAATGATTTATTTGCTCAATCTATCTAGCTGCCCATCCAGCATGCGTGACTCTGAGCGGCAGACAGATTTAAAAACACGGAAACCATACAGCAGCATCGCCAAAAACGTAATAGCAAAAATCATTTAAAAATAAACACGCAAGGCAAGAACAGCCTTTAAAACAAAATGTAATCTGTGGGAGGGTTACATTATCAGGGTCAATAAATAAACCAACCCTGAACCCCAGTTAACCAAATAACAGTTGCTGAGTTCACGCTGCATGCGAAGGACCAAATGAATCCAGTCCGATTTAAGTTGACAGCTTACGGGGTCTTTAAGCCATGCAACCAGGACAAAGGGCAGGAGTGACTGATATATATCAAGCTGGGAAGAATACTTTAGGGCTCTTTCAAAACTTGCTCCTCTTTTCCTGTTTAGCCAGATGTTGAAACTTGCATTTTCCTTGTCCAAGGGGGGTGTGTGTTAACCGTTTAAATTATTTTCCTCTGTGCCTGCACAAGCTTGCACAGCAAAAGCAGTTTATGAAAGATGGCTAAGCCTGCCTCTCTCCTTTTGCAGATCTGGACAGCCCTACAGTCTATTTTTTTCCTCTTTTTTTTTTAAATCAGCTAGGATGCCCAGATTGGGTAAAAACATGAGATGATCCCAGTCAATCTATGACATACGAAAGGTGCAACAGGCTTCCTTAACAGGTCACATGGCATGTGACAATGATTGCTTTCCATTGAAGCACAGATTGCATACTACCCAGCCCCGTTTTTTGCTCAGCCAAGAATATTATGACAACATGCAGAAGAGTGTTGATACCACTGACATTCATGGAGAGAGAGAGTGTGTGTGTGAGAGAGAGAGAGAGAAAGAGAGAGAGAGAAAACAAGATGGTGGATGTGGTGTTGTGATTTCAAGCCATTCCACTCCAAACTCTTGTCTATTGTGACTGTGCACTGCTTTTATTTTGCATGTATTCATGACAATATAATTTAACACTGCTCAAATAATACATATTTTCTCATTTATTATTATGTACTTTAGAGGCTGCTGGAGACCAAATGACAAAGAAAAGGAAGGAAGGAAGGAAGGAAGGAAGGCAGGAAGGAAGGAAGGAAGGAAGGAAGGGATTGTCAGCATCCTAAAAGCAAGCTGAATTAAAATAAAACATCCTGTGGGGGTTCACCATTCTTGGGTCCCAAGCCTGGGATGGGAGATTTCAATGACTTTCTGAATGTCATCAGGGTGGGAGCCACACAGATCTTTGGGGAGATGTTCCGGATAACAGTTTCTGTGGCACATTCTGGGTCCCAATAATCAGTATTTCTCAACCTCAGTCACTTTATGATGTGTGGACTTCAACTCCCAGAGTTGCTAGCCAAGGAATTCTGGCCGGGGAATTCTGGGAGTTGAAATCCACACATCCTAAAACTGTTGAGATTGAGAAACACGACAACAGATGACACTGATTTATCAAAGAGATCTTGTCCATTAGGCTGAAACAATCAGAACTGAAACAGTGGTTGATAGGGTGCCATGATTACGTCCCTCAAAATGCCCATTGCTGTTTCCATTGGTCATATGATTTGGATGTGACCATTGATCTTCTGGTGCACGAAATAGACCTTCTTTATACAACCATAGATCTTCTCACCTGCTAAATCTTTAAACAGGTACTGTACTTTTCAGTGCGATTCTCCCTAGAAATAAATTAAAAATAAAAATTATTTGTTTAAAAATTTAATTAGAAATAAATCCTTTGCTTGAAGGAGACAAGCAAAGATTGAAACTGGCCAACCAACTGTTCCCTTGGATTTCATTTCTGTTTGCAGTTTTGGTTGTCCCCAAGGAGCGTAGGCGTCCATTCCATGGAAGGAAGGAAACCAAAGCTAAGATGGAACCATATTGACAGTACTTTACTAAAAGACAACATTGACTAAGCTCATCTCAGAGAGACCATGGCAAATCACACCTCCTGCTTAATTGCTCTCTTGACCTTGCCTGGCCAGGGACATATGCCAGTGGTGGGAGTACAAGGCCCAGAGGTATGTTTCCTTGACAACCCTGGCTGAAGAAGACAAAAAAAATTGCATCAACACCATCAAAAGTTGACCAACCAAGTCACAGCCTTGGGCCTCAGGCTGCTTGCAAGACTGAGCTTGCTAGCAAGATGATACTTTGGACTTTGTTAAGTTGAAGGGGTTTAGCCTCATAACGCATCTCAACATTACAAAATACACACACTCACACACTCCTGTATATTTGTGTAGTGTTCTGGACACAGTTGTTCATTTCAGGTAGATACCTAAGTAGGCAATAATAGGTTTTATCTAATGATTCTAATCCTTCCTTCCTTCCTCTAAAGAAATTGTACATTCAGATGTGCTGCCTCTTGGTCAAAAAATGCCTTGCAGAGGTCCTGGTGTACATGCATATATATTACCCTCTTATCGATACAACTACCCTGTGCTCTGTTCAGATTAGATTAAAGAATGGAAAGTGAATTAATTTTGCATAGGAGGAGTTTGCACCACACTGTAGGGCTGGGTAACATATGAATCCACCCTTGCCTTAGCATGTCTAGGCCATCATACCAAATCCAAATATGGGTTACCTGCTTGGGTGTGGCCTGTTATGTGAACACAGAATTAGTATTTGATAAATCCCTGTTTGGTTTTAGGATGTTGCACGTTAAGCCATGCTGTATGTCTAGTTTGATTGTGACATCAGTGAATCTCACCAGTTTGGTTTGTTTGCCATAGTTGATGACTTTGTACGTTCTGGAACCCTATGGCGGCTTTCTCACGAACTATAGTTAAGCAAATCATGCATACTGTAATCCAGGCATGTCTAACCTGGCAACTTTAAGATGCTTGGACTTCAACTCCCAGAATTTCTCAACCAGGATTCGGGGAAGTGAAGCCCACATAACTAAAAGTTGCCAGGGTTGGATACTGCTGCTGTCATCCGTGAATCCAACCAAATTCCAAACAGGAATATTTCTGGGAAAAAAATAAGGGCAAACCTTATTCATATTGTTGCCCAGAAAACAACAAGGAAGGAGATCTGACCTATCATCTTTTCTGATAGGCCATTTATTTCCTTTTTGGTGCAGTCAAGATCTGGTGAACTTCATCTCCCATTAACACCCAAGCAACTCCAGCACTAGAGCCATCAGCTTTTCGGGTAGCTAGAAAGCCAGGTGTATGGGACTGTCCTTAGACCAAACCTGGTCTTTTTTTGGGGGGGGGAGAATTATGTCAGACTTGTTGAATTTTGCTGTGCTGTGCGCCAAGAAAAGATGAAAGCTGGATTTCATTTCCATACAATGCGAAGCCAAAACGTGGTGTGTCTTCTTCTGTTTTTTGATTTAGCAAGTTGAGCAAAGTCACCGTTCATAAATTATGGTGCCAACTTCGCATATTCTGTGGCTTATTCAATAAACCAAGCAACTGTGGTTCATTTAATGAGCTAATGCTAAACAACCCACGGCTTACAAGGCTTCCACATAAGGCTAAGCTATGTTCACCGATACGTTGAGTTGTGTTTGCTGAACTACAGCGGTTGACTGAGTAAACTGCGGAGGGTGAATTTGTACAACGTATTAGGCTAAAAAGAAGCAAATGACCCAATGGTTTGGTATCTTGTTTGAACCCAAACTTAGATTTCAAGGCCCGTGGCCCTCTGGCTGGGGATTATGGGAACTGAAGTCCGATACCTCTTGAAGGCACCATGTAGGAAGGCCACCATGAGAAGATGACATTGGTGGATTACAGCGGTCGGTCTTCCGTTTTCATGACTGCTAGAGCTGATGGGCTTTGTACTCCCCAACTAAATTAATATGACATATATTTGGCTGATGTATCCAGCAGCTGAAGAATGAAGATGTGACTTGGAATAGCTTTCTCGGATTATTGAATGCCCCTCTCTTAGTTCTGTTAAACCACCCAGTAATTAACAAAGAAGCTGATAATGGCCAATTTTTGTGTGATGCGATCCAGAATAACACCTAATTCTGAATCAAGATAACGTACGTTACTTAGCTGTAGTGGCATTTTGAACAGGAATATGGTAAGAGGTGTTTAAGTAAAGTGAATCCAATTATATGTTCATTTTAACACTGCTCTGTCTTTCCAAATAATTGGTTGAGCTTCTGCTGTGCACCTCAAGCTGAAAGCCATTAGCACCTAGAGAAATTCTATCTTTGAAGGGTTGCACATTGAAAATGACTTATAAAAGCGCTTTCCTCAATCACCCACATTTTTCTGTGTGACCCAGAGATAGAGTTCCAGCATTGGCTAGTCCAGCAAACTTAGAGTACAGGTAGTCCTCGACTTATGAACATATTTGGGACCAGAATTTACATTGCTAAGCAAGGTGGTTGTGAAATGAGTCAGGGCTGATTTTATGACCTTTGTTGCTGCAGTTGTTAAGTGAATTACATAGTGGTTAAATGAATCCAGCTTCCCCCACTGACTTTGCCTGTCGCAAGTTGGCAAGGAAGATTATGATCACATCACCTTGTGATACTGCAACCCTCATAATGCATGCTGGTTGCTAAGTGCTCAAATTTCAATCATGTGAGATCATAGGGATGCTGTGACAGTCATAAGTGCAAGGACTGGCTGTAAGTTACTTTTTCAGTGCTGCAGCAAAAATGCAAACTTTCTTCAAAAGGCAACTGGACTTTTATTATTAGATGGAATCGGAAAACGTTTTGTTCTCTATCCAGGAGACTTTAATCAGTTCCACGTGAAAAGGGATGGTAAGAAAATATATAAGTTTCTCAAAAAGAGCAGGATACAGGATACACAGAAAGATTCTCACATAACAAGTTAAACAGATGATAAGGAGAGCAATAAAGACTTAGAGAAAGATTTGCCGTAGGGGCCGGCACGATAACACATCAGAGGCTGCTGAAAGGTTTTCTTGCAAATGTCTATCCTCATTAATCCAGGTCATGATTTGTAGCAAAATTGCAAAAAAATGTAAACTTTCTTAAGAAGGCAACTGGACTTTTATTATTAGATGGAATTGGAAAATGTTTCATCCCTTATCCAGGAGACTTTATCAGTTCCATGTGAAAAAAAAGGGATGGTAAGAAAATATATACGTTTCTCAAATCAAAGTGCTGTTGTAACTTTGAAAGGCTGCTAAATGAATGGTTGTAAGTCAAGGACTACTTGTACCCCTTTGTTAAGGAAATGCTAGGATTAGAACAAAAGGCGTGCTGAGCTGGGTGAAGCAGTGCTGGAGATGAGTTTCAGGAATTCAGAATATAGACGTATCTGGATTATCTCAAAGGTAGAGTCCATTTTGATTGTGTTTCTGGTTGAGGATGAGCTTCTTACAACCCCTAGCAATAATTACTTGCTGTGTTCCCAGAAGGCTTCAAGCTGGGAGAGAGAGATGAATTCTAAAGCAAATAACACTAAGGTGTTTTCAGGGCGGAATGAAGGAACATAATAGAGATACAACTGAACATACAGGCTTCATAGAAGAACAGTGGTGACCAGAAGGGGATCAATCTTCATAGCAGATTCTGGTTTCCTTGTCATTTGTGGGAATGCAATATAGATAGTCCTTGACTTAACAACCATTCATTTAGCAACCATTCAAAGCTACCACAACACTGAAAAAAGTTGGCGTATGACCGGTCCTCACATTTATGACCATTGTAGCATCTCCACAGTCACATGATCAAAATTTGGATGCTTGGCAAGTAGTCTATATTTACGACAGCGGCAGCATCAATCGTGCACCTGGGGTCACTTGATGGCCATTTGTGATCTTCTCAGTCGACCTCTGACAAGCAAAGTCAAGGAGGGGAGCTAGATTCACTTCACAACCGTGAGATTCATTTAATGACTTCACTTCATCGTAGCAAAAAGGGTCATAAAGTTGGGTGTGACTCACATAATGACAGCCTTGCTTAGCAACGGGAATTCTAGTCCCAGTTGTGCTTGTAAGTCAAGGACTTATATATATAGCAGAACATGCAAGTTCAGTTGGAGTCATCTTGGTCTGAAGTGGTCATCTTGAGAAACTTAGACTCACCTAAGACTTTCTAAGGGTCTGATGTTTGATGAAACCAGGTTGGAGATGCCTGTCTCCACAAGGACAGAGAATGTGAGATGCAGGTTTGAAGGACACGGATAGGAAGAAGTTGTGATGGTGCGAATGATGTCAAGAAAGTTTTGATAAAAGAATATTAGAGATGAAAGACGTTTACCCATGGCTTTCTCAGTTCAGCCAACTTTCTAGGTACTCACAACACACTGAATCATGCATTGACTACAAGCGTAGGGTTCCTCCAACTTGCAAGGCTATGACGCGTGGTGATCTATGGTTCAGTCTGTCAAGCAAACATGCTCAGAGGAGGTCACTTCCACATTTTCATGCTCAGGTAGGCGTACGAAGGAAAATATGCCAGTATAAATAAAGAACAAACCTGGAGATAGGACAGACCGTGGTTGTTTGCTTATAGTAGACCTTATGCTGCACTGTGAAAGAATGGGGAAAGTTGCTCTTTGACCAGAACAAAAGAAGAAACAATAATTTTAATTGTAATATGTTGTTGTATAGAAAAGGAAACCTGATTAGTGTACCAATCCCACAGAAGGCCAACAAACTTTTTTCCTGTTGAGAAACAGAGAGAAAGGGAAGAAGAACGTTGGGAATTTATTTATTTATTTCATTGATATGCCGCCGAAATCCGGAGACTCTTGGTGGCTAATGCATGAGGACGTTGTTTGCCAAGCTTAGATAATTTCAAATGGATGGACTTCGAGGTCCAGACTTCTCGGTAATGGCCGTGCTGGTTGGAGAATTCTGGGAACTGAAGTTTGCACTTCTCTAAATTGTCCCGAAATTGTTCTGTAATTTGGTCTGTTTAACTTAAATATTCAGTGAGGTACTGTGTATAAGCTGCTCAGGGTCACTTGTTTTGTTCAGCAGCTTATTTATTTATATTTATCCAATTTATATAGCTACTCATCTCACATACAAGTGGTCCTCGACTTATGACCGTAATGGAATCTGGAATTTCCATTGTGTCATAACAGCCATAAATTGAGTCACCTACACGACCCAATTTTATAACTTTTTGAGCTGGAGTTGTTCAGTGAACGTGGTGATCGTAAAGTACATGCTGCAATCATTAAGTGAATGCTGCGGTCATTAAGCAAACCTGGAAGTAAATGCCAGTTTCTAGCAAAAAAACGTTGTCAATCGTGGTCAGGTAAATGAGGGCTGGTTGCTGAACACCCAAAATGCAAGATTGTGATGTCAGGGGGAGCCGTTAGAACTTCAAATATGGGTCACAGATACCTTTTGGGGCGTCCATCATAACTTCAACTAGCCCTAAGCAACTGGTTGTAACTTGAGGATGTGATACGAGTGGCCTATACAATTCAAACAAAACAATTAGCCATTAAAAACCATGAAAGCAATGGTTACAAATCGAGCAAAGGAATCAATAATCTTAGCAGCCCTGTTCTCTACGTTTGCCTGAACCCTTAGCCACAATTCACCAAATCATAGTTTATTTGATTCGGTTCTTGGGGACCATCACATCATGCATGTATGGTTCACATAACATGCAAGACTAATTTGTGACTGTGTGAAGCCTAGTTAGGCTGTTGGTGGCAAACAGGAGACAGCAAGAATCTAGTTTGGTGTTTTTCAATCTGCAATTTAAAAGACGGATGGATTTCAGCTCCCGGGGAATTCTGGGAGTTGAAGTCCACCCATCTTAAAGTTGCCAAGGTTAAGAAATACTTTATCTAGTGAATCACATTACAGCTCAGCGTGTCAGGTCAACACAGCCTGTGCATTGTATAAATTTAGCAAAGGAAGTAGGCTAGTTTAAACCAAGGAACCTTTAACCATCACCAGTCATAGGTGTGAACAAAGCCCCAATTCTGAGCTTGCATAGCCAAGCTAAACAAAAGCATGGTTAATCATAATGAATCATCCGAACTACAAAGTCTTTGATCCTTGACGAAAACCACGCATTTTCTCAGCCAGTGAACATCAAGGAGTCATATCCACCCAATTATTCGCGAAGAGAACTGATTAGCGCTTACTTTCTTGTTTTCTTGGAAACCCAATTAGTTTGGGAAATGTTTTGTTAATGAGTTTGCCTGGTTGATTATTGTGAGCCTGTATCAACTGTGGCTACAGCACACTTAAGGTTAAACAGAAAGGAACAAAATAGCAAAAGTATAGTATGGCCAATGTGTATGTTAGCAGTAGCCAGCTGTTCATACTGACACATTTACAACTTGGAGAATCTTTGCTGAGTAACTGCAGTGGGGACCTGCAGCTTTGTCATTAAGTGAAGCGGTTGCTAAGTGAAGAATCTCACGACCCTGAGCATCAGAAGGATATGAGTCCAAACAGCTGAGTGAGCCCACATAGAACAGTTTCCAGAACTGGACTCACAGAAAAGCCATTTAAAAGGGCAAATCTGATACACCTTTTCCCACTGACACTCCTGCCTTTTGGAATGCTCAGCCCAGTGCTGGGATAACTGGCAAGATCAACATTCATTGGAGAGAAAGGGATTACAAGAGAGTAAGCAGGCACACAATGGGGAATACGCATCAAAAGGAGTGGATCAGCACTATTTGTTTGCCTCGCGTGCTAATGGCTGTAGCCACTAGCCCCTGAGAAGGCAAACAAAACTTTTCTGTGTGAAACTGATTAAGGTCTGGTCAGTTTCAAGGCGACAGCTGGTTCTAATCAACTAATTAAGTTCACAGAGCTTTGTTCATTAATTTGTTTTTAGTACCTTTTGGGAAAGCGCTGTGCCAAAAAGCAGCTTATTTAGTCAAGGTGGGGTGGGGGAGGAAAAATATGGGTCAGGGTCAGGACCAGGACGACACACGCTAACTGACTTTAATGGTGAACATGTAACTGAGAAAGAGAGACGCAACAGAGGTCATAAATGCAGGCATTGGTCACAAAGTTATTTTTCTATCACTATTGTAACTGCAAATGGTCGCTATTTAAGGCAGTCACTAAATGAGGATAATCTGTCATCCCAAAAGACCCTTTCAGCCCCCTCAGAGGGATTTCTGTGTGATGCTGAACCATTTCAGCAAATAAATGCAGCGTTACAGGCTGTTGATTTACTCTCCAGCATATTAGCTTTTGTTTAGCTTTTCGTAATTAAAAAATTGCCCAGAAGGAAATTACTGTAGTTCTCAAGAGCATCATATTACCTAACCCTAATGGGGATACAATGACACACAAACAAACACAAGACAGACACAAAAACCAGCATCTTCTACATTTTCAGTCTAGCATCCATTTATCCTCCAGGGCAGGCTTTGCAAACGTTCTGCTAACTTTGTCCTAAAACAAATATTCAAATGTTAGTTCGATAAAATAACCCGAACAGCTGGGGGGGGAGAAATCAGATAAAAATACACAAGCTTCCCCTTCCTCTCAGGGTTGGATATGCGATAGCAGCAATGAATTAAACATCTCAAAATATGGTTCACTGAATGCAAATACTGAAGTGTGGTTCGATATTTTTTTCCAGTAGGGAAGGGAGGCAAAAATGTCAAGATGGCAGAAACTCAGAAAGGGAGATGGATGATTTCTTTCTTTCTTTAATTAATTTATAATTCTTTTCATCTCGCTTAGCGGCGGATTATAAAAAGAACAGTAATCTAATCTACCTTTAGAGAGAGAAGTTAAAATATGTGTGTATAGGTGGTCCTCAATTTACGACCATAAATAGGCTTAGAATTCCCATCGCTAAGCAAGGTGGTTGTTAAGTGAGTCGCGCTCGATTTTATGACTTTTTTGCCACAGTTAAGTGAATTGCTGCAGTGGTGAAGTGAACCCCACCTTCATTAAGCAAAGTGTGAAAAAAAGGACAGTCGTTTGTTGAGGATGATAGAAGGAGTCGTGTCAGGGACAGGGAGATGGACAGAAGTCCTCCAAGGTCCCTTCTAGCCCT